>CAKAJR010000040.1:0-244211 GCA_916614155.1 Mesoligia furuncula
ATTATTCAACTGAGTTAACTATTGTTTTACTAGAATTATTATTAAATTGCATAAATTGTATAGGTGTCTCAATGTAACTAATGTGTTTAAACATTTGAGGCATCAAACTAAAAGCTATCCAAAAATCCACCCCTAATATTACATTTGATGTTATGGAAGGAATAACATAAAAATTAATAATCCTAGTTACACTATTAAAACTAATAGGTAACCTTAAAATACCTATAGGACTGCTTTCTGATCCATTTGCAACGAGAATCTTTTGCTTCAACTCAACCGAGGTATCTAATGAATAACCTAAGTTAATAAACTTTTCATGGGCTCCATTGCCTATTATTGAAATATCTGCCCCTGAATCTAATAAACCGTATAATACTACATCATATAAATGTACACTTAAATATGGCCGAATATCTTTTCCCCTGTCTGGCTTAAACAGTGCTGACACAGATCTATTGTAGTTGTAAAAATTAGAAACAAATTCTAACCAAGATTTCCATTCACCTGGATCGACCGGTTCCGGTGGTTGGTGACAGACTGTTGATACTAGTTTTTTGCATGTTTAGGTTCTTTTTTACATTCTGGACAATTTTTTACTGTAAACCCTAACTTCCCACATTTAAAACATTTTGTTTCTTTTGGAGCATCTTTACAACCGGTACAAGTTTTTACTGTGAACCCTAACTTTCCACATCTAAAACATTTTATCTCCTTCTGAGAAGATTGTGGTTTTGGCTTCTCTCTATTCCTAAATTTGTTTCTATTGACATGGTGGTTTACGCTGGCTACTTTTGGTTTCTGTTTATTATGATCAGTTGATTCTGACTGTGAAGTGGATTTAGTGTAGGTTTTTGACTTTATATCTTCAGCCTCCAGAAGTCGAGCAAAATCCTTTAGTTCTGCCACTGAATCTGGCTTTACTAATACTAAACCCCTAGATATGGATGGTTTGACGTTCTTTTTGAGTAATTTTATCTTTTCTGGTTCTGTTAATGGTGTCTTCAAACGTGAGAATAACCCATTCATGACGGCAAAATACATATGAACGGGTTCATCATTTCCCTGAATCCGTTTCTTGGCCTCATCTAGTAAGTTGTCCTCATAGTCAATGGCATGAAACTCCCTAAGGAGCAGATCTGCTAACTCCTTCCAAGTAGCCACTTGCCATTTTGCACTCCTGTACCATATTAAAGCGTCACCCTTAAAAAATGCAAAAGCCGAATCAAACAAAACTGCATCCCCTATTCTAAAAGCCTTGGCACGTTCAGCGATTGAATCTAGAAACAAAAATGGACACGACTTTCCATCAAATGTGACATTCCATTTGCAAATATTTTTACTAACTGCATACTGATTATTATCGAAGTTGTCCTCAGTCTCTGGCTTTTCGGACTCACACTGTTTCCTTCCTACCTCCGAACGACTGTACAATTTGTGAAGTGTAGCTTCATAGCCCCTTAAGCTTTTCCTGCACGACACTGTGTTTATCCTCCGTACAAGCTAATCTATGCAGACGATGGAATAAATGGCAATACAAAGCCCTAGCACGAGCAAGACTGTACCTGTCTCGAGTCTTTTCGGCACCATCAACCTTGGCTTGCAACTCCTTTAGCTTAAGCTGGATCGTATCCAGTTCCTTACTAATGTCTGCCTCTTCATCTACAAACTCGGAGGGACTGATGCCTAAGCAGAGTAATTTAAGTTGTCTCCGAAGCTCAAAAACTGTATCTGCTGGTGTTTCTGCACGAACTGCAACCTCATATGACAGTTCGTCATGTATATAAACTGTCTCTAAATCCATAGTGAAACGCAAAAGAAATAACAGTTAACTAAACGCAAAACGTGTATCGATCACTAAACTTAATCTCGTTTCCGAACGCACCGAAATAAATCAAAACGTCAAATGTCACTATTGTCAATTGTCAATGTGTTTTATAGGTTAAATACCAATGTATGAAAACGAATGTCGAACTATCTAAACAAATGCTATTTTATGGAATGCTGCGTTTGTATTTGCAATCTGGGTTCAATTATGAGTGTTAAATCGTTAAACGTCTAAATGACCGACCAGTTGTCATAAAATATTCCAAGTGTTCAGTTTTAATGGAAGTTGTCTATTTTTGTTCAATAATTTTACCAAACTGTTTCTACCTGTATTGCTGAGACCAATGAATATGAGTGAAACTTGCCTGTAGTGTTATTGTCTTACCTCTTAATCAATTAAGAGACTGCTAAATCACCTCTGAGAACTTTTCATTTGCACGGTTTACAAAATCAAGTTTACCCCCAATTGTTTTATAACAATTTTACAGAAGTCTGTGTTGGGTTTATTGTAATATAATACACTATTTCACTAAATAAATGCAATACAGTTTATCAGATCATGAACTTAAACAACTACAAAGATAACATGAACTGTTATGTTATTCTTCTTTACCAATTTTTGTCCAGTTGAAATAATTATTTATTACTTGAACCTGTGTGTTGCAATACTTAAACTACCAAGAATGCAACTTAATGTGTTACATAAACTTCTAAAATATAGAATATATTAAGTCACCAACCTTCAAACAAACATTGAGTACCTACATATAATAATCTCAAAACAGTTACCACAATGCAAATTCTCCAACTTGTGTTGTAAATTCAAATAGGTTAATGACCTTTATTAACACTCTGCACCTTACTGGTCCAACAAAAGAAATGGTCAGATTGTGGTTCGTTGACCACTTTATATTTAAAACTTAAAACTAGCCTTAAACTAAAACGAAATTCCGCCAACTGATAGGACTGAGAACCGAGAGAGAGAGAGAGAGAGATACTGGTTAATAATTTGTTCACCTTATACAATTAAATAATTATAAACATTAGGGCGAGAACTGTACACCATAAACAATTAAATAATTATACACCGTTGGGCGCCAACTGTTACCTTGTAAATTTATACAAATAGTCTGTTAGGGACAGATTCAATTAAACAAGTACCTAATTACACAATACAAAGTTTATTGTAACAATACACAAATGAAGGTACATAAATAACGAATGTGGCGAGCCACCAAAGTAATAACTATCTTTCCCCAAACACCTGGGCATTCACTCCCATACAACCAGTCTCCGTACCTGGTCGTACCGGAGTGTACGCCTGCATGAGACAATGACAAATTCTCAGAATCGCTATATCGAGTCCGTGAGATGAACCACTTAATAACTTTAGCTCAACCGTACAAGTATCAACCTATTGGATTGTGCTCATATAGGGAAAATAAAGATTATGCAAAGCAAACCCGAGACACAATACTTTATAACAACTGGTCTTATCACCTAGTTCCTACAAAAGGCCTAACTCTCTCATAGATTAAATTATGACACTATAGATCAACTAAATGTTCTCTCGGTATACATAAAACCGTCAGTTAACGCTCTCAGACCCCCTCAGTTGACGGCTTTCCGGCCCTTAGCGTCGCTCGCAGGATAAACCTGCGAACACACGTAGAACGTGGCCTACGGGCATAAATGGTGACGCTTGCGTTACCTGGAGCGGCGAACTTCCCTCATCACCTGGATTCGGCTAGGAAAGGCCTTCTTCGTCAACAGAGGCCACACCACAAGGGACAACCTTAAAGTTGCCGGCGCCCGGATCAATTTACAATCTCCTGATCTCAGGGCTGCTCCAAGGCTTCACGACTTAGTCGCGCATAGCACCGACCGGAAAATTAAGAGGCTAGCTTAACAGCCAGACCTGTAACAACGTCCTAGTGTCAGAACACAACATGTAAAACCTAGGCTACAGGCTATCCAGCAAGAACAAAGAAAATGGTTGAATACTCACAGAATTCAGCTTCAAGCACTCCTAACAAAACCCCATCGGGTTATTTGGGAACGTTCAGGTTCCACCAGGAATAAGTCCCGCTCAATTGGCTCAATCAGCCTTTTCGCTCGAGTAAAGAGTCGCAAATAACGGAAACCTCCTTTTGCTTTTCAAACCTATCTGTCAGTTCGAACTCCAGAATATTCCTCCACAGACTAAATAAATCTTATCGATTTGTGACTTTACTATAAATGTTCATGATACACCACGACCCTAACGCCATCTAGTGACGCGAAGACTACGCTCCACGAGCCTGCACAGAACGACAACAAACGTATCTATTTTGCAACGTCACAATGTGCTTAGAAACTGTCCCGCGTTCCGTATCTGGTTGTATCGTGTACCTACAGTGTGTGATTTGCTAGTGTGATTAAATTGTTTGTGAAATTATAATCTCATTTGAACTGCAAACTGTTTTTCTATTGCGCATTATCCAACACTTACCCACAGTAGCCCACACATAGTTTAAAATATGGCTGATAATATCGTGACACACTATACCTTCTCCGTTATCAGAACTGGGATTCGTGTTGGTTCATGCGCAAAATGAGAACGCTTAAAGTGAAAGTGACCGTTGACTTTTGAAAAACAAGGTGCAAACATGCGAACGCTTATTAAATAATCGTGTGGATCTGTCCAAGGTCGACCCAGACAAACCAGATACGGATGCGCGATCATAGTACATGTTATTTCAAAGCATAGGCATGCAGAAATACCTTTGCACAGTGACGCACCAGTTGCGCCCTACCGCCCCGTTTAAAAACAAAAAAGAAAAAAAAACGTTTGTCCGTAACTGGCGTTTGAGTTCGTCGTATCCTGTTTTCGTAATTAGAACATGCGGCAAGACGCGTCGTGTGCAAACGTAACAGCACACCGTACGATAGCTGATTCGTGTTTTGCTGAAAATTCACTGCAAAGAGGTCAACTTGTGGCCGTCATTAAGGCGCACAAAGGAGCCATAGACGTGGAGCTACCAGTGACGTGGGGTGACTTGAAGAATTGAGCCAAGCAGCCTTCGGTGAAGCCCTTCGTGTGCTGCAAGTGAGGGAATCCAGGACATGTCGAGACATGTCATGGGCCACGGCCCGGTGCACGAGCAGTGCCAGCCAGGCAGATGGTGGAGGTGGAGCGCGTGCTGCAAGCAGAAGCGGCGAGTGGACGTTTGCGTCGTACAGCTGCTACCCTCAGGCAGCTAGCAAATAAAGGTGAGCTGTATTGTTTTGTTTACGATTCTGGTGCTGAATGCTCGTTAGTAAAAGCGAGTTGTGCAGCCAAATTAAGTAGCAAACGAGTTAATAATGTTGTTGCGTTGACTGGTATTGGTCAAACGCGTGTATTCAGCACAGAACAATTCTTATGACGTAGTGTAAAGATTAGAGAGCAAAAATTGAGATTTTATTACATTTCTACCAGACATTTACTTCCAAAGTAATATTATGATAGGACAAAGGCAGCTATAACAATATTGGCGATTTAGTGTTATTAGAAAACGAAGAGTGAAATCAGATTATAAGACTAAGTTAGATCTGAAGTTCAGAGGTCCACTTAAGTTAGTTGATGTTTTGGATTGGCGATCACCTCCCCATACGTTAAAAGCTTTAAATTCTAACCGTACTTACAAGTATGCTCACGATCGCATACGAAAGATGCCTCTAAGTAGTGTTCCTAACGAGTTAATCGTAGAAGACGGTGTCGAGAGTTCCTTCACCGAGTACTTAGAGCACATACCATGGCTAGGTCACACTGTACGCACTTGTCTGTAGTCGTAACTGCAACTCACTTGTGAGTTGTTCAGAAAGCGATGGGCAGCTGCTGGTGCAGCGGGGACCAGGGTCTCAAAGGAGACTATTGCTGTGTTGGTCTGGTAATGACCAGGGAGTTGTAGACTCTATGTGAAGTGATGTGTGTTGGTCGTATCACTTGAGGTGATGACGATATGGGTGGCATGACTGTCACTAGATGCTGTGGCAGCAAGGCCATGAGCTTTGTATGTGACCTAAGTTGATATAGTTCCTGACCAATTATTAGTAAGACTTAGTAAAGATTCCTCATCTTTTGTTGTCGATGATCGCTATCGTTTTTACAAAAATTTTGTTAAGTAATGCATTTCGATAACAATGTGGTCAGAATTGGCCGAGTGAAACATGCACTGCTGTTGGTTTTTTTTTTGTGGTTACAGGTTAACACACAACGACGTGTGCAAGCAAGATGGCAGTGTCGGACAGCGCTGCACTCTTTGGACCTCCTGTATGAATAATCGCTGATCAAGGACGGTGCTTTCCGAGCAAGAAGTTTCACGACTTCTACCAAGGAGGCAGTGACAGCGAGTGGATTGTCTACCGAATCTGGTGAGTCGTTTTTATTTTGCTTTGACTCGGTTACTGAGTGCTTCCCTGGTAAACAACAGCAAAAATGGTTACATTGTTACTTTGTTAGGTATAGCTCAATCTAGTTTACAATAGCAATTTTAAATTCTCTCACGTTAGGTTAAGAATGATGCCAGTAGGTAATGTACCAGTCGCAGTAAATGATGATGACAGTGGTGATGAGCAATGAGCAAGCCTAAGTAGTGAGAGGCACGCGAGTATGGCTTCTCTAACGGCCGTAGTAAAGTTGTGTGTAGTCACAGGGTGATGCATACGGATCCATGCACTGGATGAGTGAGAGCAATGCAATCGCTGGTCGGCCGGAGCGGCGTGGCGTTAGAGTGGTTTACTCGTGTGTGTGTTTCCAGGTGTCTAAGGCTCTTAGTGAAAAAGATTATTGTTGTAATGTGGATAAAGATGGTACATGGCTCTGGTTGATGTTTTTTTGGTCAGTGGGTCGTCTTAGGGGCGTGCTTACAAATACGCTCTATGGCCGTGTTCGGGCGATTCCCGAGGGCCATGTACCAATTGAAATTGTAGATGAAATGGATGATGAGTTGGCATCACTTTAGTTTGTGTACTCAGGTTCTCGGTTCATTGGGTCGGAGACCGTACCAGAGTATCGTGAGTACGTGGTATACGCGGTAGCTCTGGGTAGTATGGTCGGGTCTAGCTTGAAGCCAAGGCCGTAGAGTCAAGGACGACTCGGCATTCCTGCGGGAAGTGCTTATGTGACAAATGTGTGGGACCGTGAATGGGATACCTGAGGTTTTGTTTTCTTTGACTAACGTAGTGTGAAAACGTTGTACTTGGCCTCTGTAATCTCGAAACTAGATAGTTCAAATTCTTAGATTAGCCTAATTTTTGGTTTCTAATTCGAATGCTTATTGCAAATTGATCGTAAAATAAATCAGATTGGATTTTATAGAGTCGAGTCCCTTTTAATTTTATCTCTTTAGTCTTCATATGTGAGGTTGCGAAAAATGCCAGAAAATCAGAATATCACTGACGAATTTAAGGGAAGGCCTAGTAAAAGTCTTGTTGATGAAACAGAGTAGAGATTAAGTTGCGTGATAGTGGTGAATCTTAGGTCGGCTGGTCGGGACCGTACCAGTAGTCATTTCGTAGCCGTAGTCCGTTAGAAGTCGGTATCTGCTTTTAGTAGTCCGTGGATACGCGGTGCGCGGGCTTCTCTGGCGGAGGTCGGGTCTTGTAGAGACTATAGAGTCCGTGGGACTCGGAGTTCAGAGGAATTCAAAGAAACAAACGTGAGGTTTGTTGGGCTTGATGAAAAGCCACAGGCCACGACTAAGATTCCTGCTTTGTGTTTAGTGATGCTCTGAGGATGTTTTATTGGCTTAGTTGATTTTTTAGTTAGTGATCTTGACATTTGAGAATCAAATAACGAGTAATGCTCTGAACTCTGTATTTTTTTAGTTTGTTTGAATTTTCATTGTTTTTTGCCTGTACCATATTTGGTCAGGAGTGACCGAGCTATGTGATACTTTGCGGGTATGTTTGTTGACAGATTAACACACGAGGACGTGTGGAAGCAGGATGGCCGTGTCGGAGACATCATTAGTACAGGAGCAGACATGACAACGAGGCGGAAGCAGTGTGACGACAAACTATTCGGAACGCCAGCGCCATCTGGTGGCGCTTGACAGAGTCTAGCCTGAGTTCGTCCCCACGAACTCAAGCGTCTCTGTCAAGCGGCTGTCTGTCTGGCTGGAGGACAGCGCGACAAGAACGATGTGGAGTTCTCTTGGACATTGGACATCGTACAGTCGGTGACCAACATTGTCTGACCCACCCAACATTGCCTGACTCACTCTTTAATATCTTGTTAAGCCATTTTAATCATTATCTTCTTGTCGTTAAGTAGCACGGCAATATTTACTACACAATCTTTAATTTCGCGTATTCTCAACAAGTCATTGTGACTTCGCGGTCGAAAACACAATCCATCTATTATTAATTTCTTTTTTTATTTGTTTTCTTTTATGATTTCTACAATATTTCTTGCATTATTAAAGAACGACCAAAATGATTTTTGCCTAACAACTTGTCTGGAAAACAAATGGGTAAATTAAAAAAACAAATGAGTAGGACGAAGTAAAAGTTTACTTCGTGAGGTAGATGGATACTAAATTGATCTAAGTGACATAAGTCAGTCTACGCCTAAACAGTGACTGCGCACAAACATTTCTAAAACGTTTGACGTAAATCGAGAAAAGTATTTTTAATGAATTTGGTGTAATCATAGATATCCGGTGGAGTCATGTCGCAACATAATGACTATACAAAACGTTGCTGGCTGAATGTCGTCTATGGGACCTGATGAATTGGTAGAAGTTGGTGATCGATTTAATAGTAACTGTATTTGGTAACTGTAAATACTGACTGTATTTGGAGATTCTGCGTGAATTCCTGCTGCCGACTGTGCGAATTGCCTATCCAAATAAAGATATTTACTTCGTGCAAGATAACTGCTCCATCCATCCTGCAGGCATTGTGAACAATTGGTTAGCTGCTCAAGAACGTGTAACTGTTATATACTGGCCATCTAAAACTCCAGATTTGAACCCTATAGAAAACCTATGGGGTCAAATGATTTTAAATTGGGACACATCCAAAGTGCGAAATAAAAACAATTTGGCTCAGATCGTATCATCGACATAGGAGCACATGAGAGGAAAAGATTTTTGTTGGAACGTGATTTGCGGTATGCGTAGCCACTTACAGCAAGTTATAGAAGGAGACGGTGCGCCACTCCGCTACTATCTAATCTACTTATAAGTATTTTGAAACACATTATGTAAGTAAATGCTCAATTGAATTAATGCTAAACCATTAAAAGTTGCAGATTCTGTGGCGATGTTATTGTTATAAATGGTAATGCATTTTTCTATTTAAATAACATGTTGATTCACTACATAATTATACTTAGCTATAAATCTGTAAAACATTTCACAAATTCGTTCATTTTCTCGCATTTATAATTATGTTCAATGTACTTATTAGTATTCAATGTTTTCTCGATAATAAACTTCCAAGCATTAGCATGACTTTTTTAAATGTTTATAAATGGTTAGGTTTGAATATGATAGGTATTATAAAATGTAATAATTTTGAACTATGAGCATTTACTTACTTTATCTGACTTATGTATATTTTAATGAAATAATAAACATTTTTATTACTTGCAATGATTTTGTTGTCTGCCCATTTAAAAAAATAATAATCAAAATCGGTTCATAAACGACGAAGTTATCCGCGAACACACATAAAAAAAATAAAAATATATATATACGGTCGAATTGAGAAACCTCTTCCTTTTTTGAAGTCGGTTAAAAAGATATTTCTCGATTTCGTTCGTTAAAAAAAGTGAAAAAAAACCGGGCAAGAGCGAGTCGGACTCGCTCACCGAGAGTTCCGTAACATCCGGGTTTATGCATAAGGTTTATGTTTATGAAATTAAATGTTTTTTTTTATATATTTGACTTGGTTTAATAAAAGGTAAATTGCGGTTTACGATCTATGACGTATTAAAAAAAACTACTTACTAGATCTCGTTCAAACCAATTTTCGGTGGAAGTTTACATGGTTATTGTACATCATATATTTTTTTTAGTTTTATCATTCTCTTATTTTAGAAGTTACAGGGGGGGACACACATTTTACGACTTTGGAAGTGTCTCTCGCACAAACTATTCAGTTTAGAATAAAATTATATAAGAAACCTCAATATCATTTTTGAAGACCTATCCATAGATACCTCACACGTAAGGGTTTGACGAAAAAAAAATTTTTTAGTTTCAGTTCTAAGTATGGGGAACCCCAAAATTTATTGTTTTTTTCTATTTTTGTGTGAAAATCTTAATGCGGTTCACAGAATACATCTACTTACCAAGTTTCAACAGTATAGTTCTTATAGTTTCGGAGAAAAGTGGCCGTGACATACGGACGGACAGACAGACAGACAGACGGACAGACAGACAGATAGACATGATGAATCTATAAGGGTTCCGTTTTTTGCCATTTGGCAACGGAACCCTAAAAAGACAATAATTAAAAACAAAACATTGCTACAAAAAAGCTTAGTTGAGTTTTTCCTGGTTTTGAACGCAGACACCGATAACTATCGACCTGCCTAATTGACAACGAGACCAACTCAACTGTAGTAATATGTTTTGAAATTTGACCTTAGTTGGGATGATAGAAGCAATATTCTAAAGAATTTGAACCATATCGTATATTTTCATAAAGTTCATTATCGCACAATCACAACCAGCTATTAAAATGAATCAAGGAATTTAGCTATTAACCGTAGACAACTTTAAAATGTTACTCATGCGCGATATTTTTTTTTATTCATCCACCCTCGCCTTGGTTTTTTTTTTAGTAGTCGTTAAACTCATCAGCCTTTCAACCTTAACAACAACAACATAATTATTAAAATCGCTTAACAACATTATTTATCGAAATGCTTGCACGGGGTATTCCAAATGTTCACAATAAGGTTCAAATTCGCTATCACTCAAGTGGGTCAGATATTGTTGGCCACCGACTGTACGAACAACATGTGCTTGTATCTGGTTGTATCGTGTACCAACAGTGTGTGATTTGCTAGTGTGATTAAATTGTTTTTGAAATTATAATCTCATATGAACTGCAAACTGTTTTTCTATTGCGCATTATCCAACACTTACCCACAGTAGCCCACACATAGTTTAAAATATGGCTGATAATAACCTGATACCTTCTCCGTTATATTTAAAAAAGGTTAAAAATCGGACACCGAGCGACACTAAGTAGGTTATCCAATCTCCGCGCCGAACGGCTAGGTACCTAGGTACTGTTATCAATGAGCGCAAGAAGGCGCGGCGCAAGCGGCGTGGGTGAGCATATTTTTGTACGGACAAACAGGTAACTTAACAAGCTTATAATTTTGTGATTTTTCATGTGTGTGTGTGTTTTTTACGTGTCTAGTATTTTTATGTTTCGTGTTCCGGGTTTCGCATATACTAAAAATAATGTTGTATAGAAGATTTCAACGGTTTCTGCTTATTAATAAGCTCGGAAAATAGTGTCTCTAATCTAAAGAAAAAAAAATGCGTTATGCTAATCAGTGGGTTAATTACGGAACACATAAAAATGACAGTCGATCGCAACGGATTTCATTTTGACAGTTCACCCACGTTCATTGCGCTATTTACGCTGTTGAGCAAACGAATTTTTTAAACCTATAGAATAGTAATCCATATTTTGTTAGTATATTAGCAACAGTATTAGCTTATAAATATGTTAGTATTGTTAGTACTTATCTTCGTGTTAGAATATATCTGTAGCCTACTATATAAAACCATTGACTACCCTTACCCAGTGTTTTTGAATGGGGCAGTCAAATCGAGAAGCAATGACTTTCAGAATGCCATTCTTAGCACCCCGCAGACGCTGCAGCAACGAAGCCGATTTTTTGCGAGTTATAGCCTTGAAGCCGTCCGTGTGGGCTTCTGCAAACATCCCGGAGGCACTGCAGCGCCACGGTAGCCTTAACAACATTCTGAAAGCATTGTTATATTGAACCCGCAGGGCGTTATAATATCGTCGCGTGTAGTTCACCCACAGGCCACTCGAGTAAAAAGATTGACAATAGACTTTAAAGAGATCTTTACTTGAGTTGTACATCGAGCGAACCTGCGAGCAAGCATGTTACTTCTCACCGCCAACGCCCTGCGTTCCCGCTCTATATCCTCGTCATCCTTCAGGTCTTCAGTCACAATATGCCCCAGATATTTAAATTTGTCAACCAGCTTTAGTGCAACGCCACTGAGGTATACTGCAGGCACATGGGCAGGTCGATGTTTGCCTGCTTTCAAAATCAGCAGCTCGCTCTTTTTGGAATTGTATTTTAGTCCATGTGCTTCTGCATATTGCTCGCAGATATAAAGCAATTTCCTCAATGCGTTTATCGAGGGACCCAGCAGCACCATGTCATCTGCATCTATAGGTACATATAATAAAATCGTAGGAAAGTCAAAACTGTACGTTGAATATTTTTTTTAAAGAATACTTGGGGCGTGATCTACAATCGATACCGAAGCCAAAAATATAGTTTTTAGAATTTTTGTCTGTTTGTCTGTATGTATGTCCGGGATAAACTCAAAAAGTACTGCATGGATTTACTTCAAATTTTGCATGAATATTACTAAGAGGTCGGGTCAACATATAGGCTACATATTATCACGCTATCACCTACGGGGGAGGAGCTGTGAATCTTTATTTTTCTTACGCATTCTGTGACAGCGTGTAGTCTAACGACGCATATTTAAATGTTGTTTTTGAGTAAGCCATGCTATTATCTAGCTGTACACTATAAAAACTACGCCATTTAAGTAACTTGGACAGAGAAACATAGTTTAATTAATGTTAGTAGTATAAAGACAATTTTGAAGCAGCGCCATCTATGAGATTTGATAAAAATCAAATCAAGTTACATGTTAACACTTTTTGGAAATTCCTAATTTAAATTTGATCTTGTTTGCGAGGTTAATAGTTAGTTATTCTTAAAATTCATAGATGGTAGTGTGCATTTTCTTCATAAAAGTTGTATCGTATAGTTCGTTTTGTTTTTTTTTCAAGTTCAAGTTCCAACAAAACCCGCAAAATCTTGAGCAGAGTTGAGGAAGACAATTTAAAAAAAATGCGGTGCTAAGAATTACCAAAAAGTTATGTTCATTGATGATGATCATTTCTTCATCAATTTCATGTTGTTAGTACAAAATAAACATTGACTGTTAATACTTTTGTCCGGTATTTATCTGTGTGATTATTGCTTGGTAATTGATATATTTTCATGTCGTATACCTAACTAGCTGCTGCCCGCGACGTCGTCTGCGTGAAGGCTCTACAGCACCAACAATACCTGAGATGCCAGTGTCGCTATAGCATTATAAGTAAACAACTTTTAAAATAGCAATAAAGCACGTCACCTTCTCGACGGTGACTAACATTGGGATGACACCCTGGCGGAGGCGAGCGTCAGTGACAGTCCTAGCCGCATGCGTCATCAGTTTGCCGTCATCTTGGTGTATTGTGGAGTCGCGAACCCGGTAGCTTTGTGGTAGAAGTATCACCATCATCTGTCTGAAGATTTTCTATGAGCTTTGAGGCGTGCTACTGGAAAAGAAGTCGAAGTAACTGATGAACGCGTGCTGAACACCTGTCTCAGTTCACTTCAAGATGTGGTCATTTCTATCGGTGGCAATCCACTGATCGAATATGGGTTACCAGCTTATAATCATCACCGCATCAAGACCGTGGGAATCGGGAGTATAACGCTGAGACAAATTACGACCCGGGCGAAATGACCACCATACGAAATGACCATGTCGCTTTGTTCTCTTCAGAGCAAAAACAAATTTATGACACCGTCCTTGAAAGCGTTGGGCAAAACCAGGGTAAAATGTTTTTCTTAGATGCTCCTGGTGGAACAGGAAAAACATTTGTTACCACTGGCATACTTGCAAAGGGTCAGGAGGCAAGGCAAAATTGCTATTGCTGTAGCGTAGTCGGAAATCGCAGCCACACTGCTTCCGGGTGGCAAGACAGCACATGCCATGTCTAAAATTCCCATCGATTTAGAGAGCGCCGAAATGCCTGTTTGTGGTGTGTCACGTAACAGCGATAAGGGACACGTGCTCAAGGATTGCGCTCTGATCGTATGGGATGAGTGTACGATGGCCAATAGGAAGGCAGTTGAGGCCGTGGGCCCTGCAGGACATCCGCAGGAACGACATTTGGTGGGTGGTGTCACAGTTCTGTTCAGTGGCAATTTCCGGCAAACGCTTCCCGTGGTGACGCGGGGATCGAGGGCTGACGAGGTGAATTCTTCGTTGAAACGATCTTCGTTGTGGTACCAAGTTCGTACGCTGCGCTTGACCATTAATATGAGAGCTCGGCTCGGCAACAATGCACGTGCTCAAGAATTCTCCGATGTCCTTCCAAGTCTTGGCGAAAGCACTCTACCAGAAGCGAGAGGTGGACAGGTGGTGCTTCCAGAGTCTCTCAGTAGAGTGGTATCCAGCTTAGAAGAACTCATTCGCTGTGTGTACGGGGACATCAGTCATATACCGCACTAGCAGAGTTCTTGGGTGTGTGAGCGGGCCATTTTGACGCCCAAAAATGATCAGGCTGCAGCAATTAACGAATGCATTCTCTCGGAAATTGAGGGGAATGAAGTGGTCTACACCTCGATAAACACTGTTGTCGAGCAAGATGACGCCACACATTATCCCGTGGAATTTCTGAACTCCCTGTCAGCAAGTGGACTTCCAGCGCATACCATCAAGCTGAAGGTTGGTGTCCCGATTATGCTTCTTCGGAACCTATCTCCTCTGAAGTTGTGTAACGGGACCCGCCTTAAAGTCATCTCGCTCCACAGACACACCATTGAGGCGGGAATTCTTACGGGTTGTAGTGTCGGCGAGACAGTATTTATACTACGCATTCCCCTCATACCTTATAACTTCCCGTTCCAGTTCAAGCGCGTACAGTTCCCCCGTGAGTGTTTGCTTCGCGATGACCATCAATAAGTCGCAGGGGCAGACGCTGAGGGCAGCGGGTGTCGACCTCAGGACGAGTTGCTTCTCACACGGGCAACTGTATGTCGCTTGCTCCCGCGTCACCAGTCCTGACTCTCTTTACATTTTGGTTCCTGGCAGCATAACTGCCAACGTAGTTTATAGGGAAGTGTTGTAAGGTATGATACCTTTGTACGTATTTTTACTCTTTTGTGTCCTGGAATGTATTCCTGCATTATTTTCTCTATTTCCTTCAGTCACATAAGACTGAACTCAGCAGGATTCCCATATAACTCTCTTCACTTGCTTCGCTTGCAAAAAAAAAAATATTTTAATGCTATTTTAAAAGTTGTTTACTTATAATGCTGTAGCGACACTGGCATCTTAGGTATTTTTGGTACTGTAGAGCCTTCGCGCAGACGACGTCGCGGACAGCAGCTAGTAACTAATATTGTTGACACAGGTACCGTCGATATAGCATCCGACATGAGTGCTGCTAAGTCTCTCAAGCAGCTATGAAGCAATGGATTAGCAATAAATCCTCCAAAACACTCTGATTGTGATTGAAATGAAAGGAAATTATTTATTCTGTAAATAGGTTATCGGAATCACTTTTACACATCATATTGTCCATAATAATAATTATGAATTCGAAAGTAACTCTGTCTGTCTGTCTATATGTTACCTTTTCACGCCGAATCCACTGAACGGATTTCGATAAAATTTGGCAGAGAGATAGACCGCATCCCGGGGAAGGACATAGGATAGTTTTATCAACATACCTCGCGGACGAAGCCGCGGGCGGAAGCTAGTATTTTATAAAACCGCAATGTCTCACGACCAGAATGTCAATGAATATAAATGAAGTCAGAGAATGTCTCTGATATACGCGGAGTTACTCTCATATCATCCAATCATGGAACCAAATTAAGGAACCAGATTGGAGTGTTTTGAGGCAAGCCTCAAAACACCATATCAGACCATTTACCATAAGCAGGATACAAAGGTCAAAAAAGTTACTTAAGAGCCTATACTACCTCAAATGGCTTAGCATGATCCTCCGTTATGTCGAAAATACCGCAGCATTAATTTTGAAATAAATATATGCTAAAGTTGAGGATTAATGTTAGGTACTATGTTAGACGAAAACACGATTCCATAAAATTTTCTCGATAGAAAAAAATTCCAAAGTTACCTCCAAACCGAACAATAAACCGCTGGTATTCAAAAAATACTTCAAATTAGATCATGAAACTTTGCATACTAACTGAACTAACTATGAAGCAGGTCTTATGTTATTTAGTTTTTTTGATTTATCTTTATTTTCACCGTAAAAAGCAAATACCTAAACTATTCGCGCTGCCTTCCGCCCCGCTCCGCACTTTGTCTCGCTCTCACATAGTCCGCGAGCAGTATCGTGCGAGCGAGATAAAGAGCGAATTTTAGCTGAGGTAGTATAGGCTCTTAAGAACATTTTCGAAAAATAGTGTTTTAGCCAAATTAGACCGATTTTCATATTTCCATAGAAACTAAGATTTCCAGTTATCATGTTTTAAATGAGACATTTCTAAAATGTTCTTTAGTAACTTTTTAGACCTTTGTATCCTGCTTATGCGTATGAAGTTTCATTAAAATCGGTTCATTCATTTCGAAAAACAAGGGCTTGAAAGTTCCCTCCGGCCGTTTTCGCAACTGGGGTTCGCAACCAGTTGCGAATTAAGAATTTTTATTCTTTGTTCGCAACTAGTTGCGAATCAAGAAACCTTTTTCCTTAACCGCAACTAGGCATCCTGATGATTAATTTTCGTAACCAGTTACGCCAGAATATATTTTTTTCCTTATTCGCAACCTTCGTGTTGATACTCTATTTTGTGGTTTTGCATACAAACAATGGGTCAAAAAGCAAGAAATACGGAATTATTGCTGCTGAAAATATAATAAAAGAATAAGAACTTCGCAAAATTACATAGTTGCGATGTGAGAAAAGCATTTCTTAGTTTGCAACCAATAGCTAAGATAATGAATAAAAAATTGAATTAAAACGAAAAATCGCAATGTTAATTACTTATTATATATATTTTCACTTAACAAAAACATAAAAACTTAATAAACGAAAATGAAACTTATAAAACGAAATATTCTTCTTTCTTACTTGCAAAATTAAACTATATTTTTCGAAGGAAAAATTAAACTATTTTTCGAAAGGCCTTTTCCACCCTTCTTTGGGCAAATAATTTCTACGCAGTGCCCC
The DNA here is from genome assembly GCA_916614155.1 of Mesoligia furuncula. Lineage (NCBI taxonomy): Eukaryota > Metazoa > Arthropoda > Insecta > Lepidoptera > Noctuidae > Mesoligia > Mesoligia furuncula. Next base: position 17,074 of record CAKAJR010000040.1, read on the forward strand.
ACGCTAATTATTTCGGATTTCAGGTCGTTTATTGCCGAATCGATTTTCGCATCTTTTTCTTCGTATTCTTTATATTGCTTACTTTTCTTAAATCAAAGCACGTAGGGTCTGTGTTTAAAATTATAGATTTGGTTTTATGCACCTCTGTCTTTATTTATTTTTGTATGCCATCCTTCTTTATGATTGTTTGCTTTTATTTTTTCATTTTCACAGCAGCAATAATTCCGTATTTCTTGCTTTTTGACCTATTGTTTGTATGCAAATCCACAAAATCGGGTATCAACACGAAAGTTGCAAATAAGGAAAAAAATATATTTCGGCGTAACTGATTACGAAAATGAATCATCAAGATGCCTAGTTGCGGTTAAGGAAAAAGCTTTCTTGATTCGCAACTAGTTGCGAACAAGGAATAAAAATTCTTAATTCGCAACTGGTTGCGAACTCCAGCAGGGCTAGCATGGCCGGAGACATTTTATCCACGGGGAGAGGAGAAAATACTATTCCCCTCTGTCAATTTTGTCCACCCTCCGAGCACGGCGACATTGGTGGATAAACTATTCACGGTGGACAAACCAGCAGGGCTAGCATGGCCGGAGACATTTTATCCACGGGGAGAGGAGAAAATACTATTCCCCTCTGTCAATTTTGTCCACCCTCCGAGCATGGCGACATGGGTGGATAAACTATTCACGGTAGCAGTAAGCACGAGACATTTTTATAGTATAATTAATTATATTTTCTCCAAGAGATATACTTAAACCCACCATCTAAAGACGAGGACAAATTTCTCCCTTTGTTATGTCAAAATATCTGTAATTTTTCTCTTCCACTAGTCGCCATGCTATAGGCGGGGGGTGAGTATCCACGTCTAATGTCAAAAAGTGATATAATTCTCTTTCCCCCTGTTGCCGTGCTTTAGCAGGTGGATAAAATAATTTTATCCCTTGTCAGTGGAAATAACCGGTGGAGAAAAGTTTTATCCCCAGCCCATGCTAGCCCAGCAGTCGCGAAAACGGCCGGAGGGGAAAGTTTGTATGAAATGCCGTACGGCGTAAACGCTCTTAATATAATCACAAAGTTTTAAAATTGTAAATAAAATTTCTTACTACCTACTTCTAATAGACTATGGGGATTCTCAATGGGGACTTGTGGAATACTTTTTATCCCGACTTTCCCGCGGGAAACTTATGCGGGTGAAACCGTGGGGCGCTGCTAGTAAACAATAATTTTTTTTTTTTTTTGACAACTATCACACAACGCCGTCTAGTCCCAAGCTAAGCAGAGCTTGTGTTATGGGTACTAGACAACTGATAAACATACTTATATATTTCTAAATACATACATATTATAGATAAATTACACCCAGACACAGAACAAATGATCATGTTCATCACACAAATCAATAAATAAAAAAATCAATCAATCAATCAATCAATCAAAATCAATCAATCAATCAATTATTATCATATTATCAGCGTTATGGCGATGTGTGCCTTTTCTTCAAATCTTGGACCGTTTCGGAACTTCTTCACAAAACAACGGATTTTTTTCCAGTTTACCAGACGTTTTTGAATATCGGTTCAGTATCAATAATAACAGCATAATCACCAATATGTTCCCACTGCTGGGACACAGGCCTCTCTGTGAGAGGGAGTGGGTCGTAATCTTCCACGCCGGCCCAGTGCGGCTTGGTAGATGTCACATGTCTTCGAATTACATACAACTAAGAAAATAAAATAAATGCAAAAAAAAAACAATAAAATATTACTTTGCATAATTATATTCAATTATGTATAAATAGATGTGAGGGGCCCGTGGGTAAATAATAACAGGTTGATCGATCAGGTTAAGCTACGCTAGCCGCGGTTGGTCTGTGGATGGGTGACCAGACCATCTTTACATACCGAGAAGCAAGAAGCACGAAGGGGGCGTGCTTCAGAGCCGTAACTGTTGTCAGGCAACTGCCCGAAAGTCTGACAACCAGTCTTACCAAGGGGTATCGTATTATCCAATAACTGGGTTGTGGAAGTCAGATAGGCAGTCGCTCTATATAAATACCGGGATTCAACTGCATCCGGTTAGACTGGCAGCCGAACCCAACATAGTTGGGAAAAGTCTTGGCAGATGATTATGGCCACATAATTATGAAACATTATTTTTACACTAATTACTTATAGCCTCAACCAGTCAATATAAAAAAAATTGTTATTCTTGTAATCAGCGGGAACATAAAAAAAGATGTTTCAAAACTCTTTCAAAGGAAAGGTTTGCAAATTGTACACGAAAGAGATCTTAGGTCCTAAGTATTATGAAGAGGCCGCCACCACTGTTCCAATGTGAGAGAGAGAGACGGAACTCTACGGGATGAATAGCACCATCTCTTTTTAGAAAAGTCATGACGATAACACTCCATAATACCTCAGGGCGTTTACTTTCTGATTTAAAAACTTAATACATATTATTATGCCCGCTTTGTATCGCGAACGAAATTCCTCCTCTCCCAACCTTGGCGTTTGATCATCTTCAACATGATGCCCTGGTCTTTAGGTTGCGTGATGAAGCTTCTAGCATCGAAGGTCAGGGTCTCCGGCATGCCATCAGCCAGTTCCACCCTGTACTTCTTCAAGAAAGTTATGAGACCAGACATCACTTGCATCTTCGCGAAACGCATGCCTGAAAATAAAAATATATTTTGTTAGTCTTCTATGACTTATCCTCAGCATTGATGTACAAAGTTGTATGGTACACATATGTACCTATGTATAAAAATATGTCCACATAATGTTCTATATCTAGGGTTATAGTTACACCATTTATAACTCGTGAACGGCTGGGCCGATTTTTATGATCTTTGATTCGTTGGATTTCTCTCCGCCCCAAATAACAGAATAACGATTAAAACATGGGAAAAATTCACAGAAAAAATATTAAAGATAATCGTTTTCTCATATATTTTGTATGGAAACGGCTTTTTTGATAATATCTCGAGAACGGATTGGTTGATTTCGATAATGATTCTGAGGCGGTACTAAGTTCTCCGGGTCAGCTAGTAGGTACCTATTGATAAAATTGATATAGATATAACAGTCGGCCTCTTCCATAAATAAAATAGTAGCAGTACCTAGTAGTAATATAATTTTCTTAAAATGGTCCTTCACTTATTCTGACTCGTGTCTATCTATCTCTATCTAGATTTTATTCCTATTTACTTTGACATTTAATTAACTATTTTATTATACATATTTCTGTAGTGAGTTGATGCTACTATGCTGCACTATATTTTAATTTTAAAGTTCTACGCCATTGAGGCAAAGAAGGACTGTGATTTAATTTAATGTAACATCTTGCATGCCATGTGTACAGAAATAAATTATCTTTGAAAATTATCCGCGAAATCGGTTCAATAACTACGGAGATAGTAACGAACATAACAAAGCCGTTTAAATAGATAAGACAGTTTTCCCAGGGCCTATTTAACCTATCATTTACCCGAATAAAATAAAAAATGGAATAGAATAATAGGTATCAAATCATCTTTCGAGCCCCAAGATACAGACTGTCTAATTTGGGGCTCACTGACAAATAATATATTGTAACCTAGCTGTAGGGAGTATTTTAAGATAGACATGTCGTCTCAACTTGTCATTAACCTGCGAAACTGCTTACTGTATTAGCTGAAACCTAATTGTGTAACACACATTTCAATCTAAATCATTTTGGAGGGTTTGCTAATTCCATTGCTCCGGTACGACCCCTAGTCGCCTTTTACGTAATCCACGGGAAGTATGGGGTGGTGCTATTCCTAAATCCGGCACCACACGGGACACCCGCGCTATTAAAATTAGAATTAAAATTTAAGTTTCATGTGTGTAATTATCACTTAAATTAAAATTTATAAGTGATAAATAAAATAGTTGACTGATAACTTTTTATATGCTTATTCAAAACAAAAATCAGAATCGTTATAGTTAGGTACAAAATAAAGAGAATATTAATGACCAATATACCTAGATGTAGAAATTATAATTACCTATGCATAGCCTGTGACCCGATCCGAACGGGAAGAACGTGTAAGGCTTAACATCGTCTTTATTCTCCGGTAAGAACCGTTTAGGCTTGAATTTCTCTGGTTCTGGGAAATACTCAGGATTGTGATGCATGTGGTAGACTGGCACATGGACTTTGACACCTATGTCTAGTTTCAGACCAGTCGGGAGGACGTAGTCATCCATTACTTCTCGAGTGAGGTGGCCCAGCACGGGATACATGCGGAGTGTCTCGTACATACAAGCCTCCAAGTAGGGCAGCTCATGCACACACTCGTAGTCCAGTTTGTTCCCGTGACGTCGCAGGAACTCGTCCACCTCCTCGGCCGCTCGTTGCTGCACCTCCTGGTGCTTTGCGAACTCAAACAGAGTGAAGCTTATGGTGGTCGCGGACGTCTCAAAACCCGCCCCAAAGAACACGATACACTGCGCCACCAACAACTCATCGTCCACCTTCAATTGTATCTTTTTGTCAGCGCCAGTCTTTGCGTTACTCATACTGTCTCCAGTTATATAATCCTCTTTCTTTAAAGTTAGAACCAGGTCCACGAAGTCGTTCCTCGGCGATGGCTTGTAGTCTCGGCTCTCGAATACTGTCTTTAACAATTTTGAGAAGAATTGGTCTATTGTTGTAGGAAAAATTTTAAGGCCCACTCGGTAGAAAATAGCAGGCCATACGGCCCTGAAAATTATTTTGAAACCACGATAGTTTGAAGTCTCGGATATTGCGTTTGCCATCATTTTGAAGGGGTTGTTATCTTCTTTGCTCATGGTGTTGGACTCCACTCCGAAAGCTGCGGAGCATATGCAGTCCATGGTGTACCTCGCAGTAGTCTGTTTCATTTCGACGACGTCAGACATTCCAATTTCATAGTCGAGCATATCTTCGAAGACGACGGTACACTTTTCAATCAAATGATACATGTTCTTCATTTTTGCAGAAGAAAAGAGTGGAGTGAGATTTTGACGGACTATCTTCCATCTGTCACCGGAGCTGAAGAACAGGTTCTGCGTAACAACTTCACCAGTAGAGTAGTTGGATGATTCTCTGCCGTTGACGTAGTAGAAATCTTTGGTCATCACATTTTTGATGATCTCGGGGCTTTGCACCACGAGAACAGGCTCCGTGCCGTAGAAAGCTCCAAAGTAAGGTTGATCGATGAACTTTTGGCAAAGTTTCTGTATCATCGTGCCAGGATACTCTCGTAGTAAAATATATCTTCCATAGTTGCCTAGAAGGGGTACTGGTTCAATGTAGGGCACATTCTTTTTTTTCCAGTAACCGAATTTTCTTTTAGATACTAAGTATAATAAATAAAAGATTACAGATAATAAAGCCGCGAGAACGAGAAGGGCGTTCATTTCGGTATCCGCGTTGCCGACAACTGCGGCCGGCTTTCCGTATCACGTTGATATAACCGTCGCATGCAAGCTCCAACCACTGCAATAATCAACTTAGCAACAATAATGTAATGACCTTAGCCCCCCAACTTCTTATATAACCCGTTACGCGGGTAAATTGCTAAGTGTGTTTGATTTTTTCTCTAATTAGATTATCCAAATACCAAATATCCAAAAATCTTTTTTTTTGTCCTAAACAAGAAGCATGACCGATTATCCTAACCAATATTATATATGCGAAAGTAAGTTTGTTTGTTTGTTACCTTTTTACGCCTAACCCCTGAACCGATCATCCTGAAATTTTGCATACACGTTATCAGGTGTACAGAAACGGACAAAGGGTACCTTTCATTCCGAAAAAAAGTGCTGTTCCTGGGGAAAACAACATAATAGATAATAGATGGCGCCACGTGTCTTTTGAACGGGATCGACACTTATGCGGGTGAAACCGCGGGGCGCTGCTAGTACGGTAATTTTTTACGCATATAACAATTGCAGGGGTCGAAAATGGGATCGCATTATTCGCAAAAATAACTTGTTATCGTCTAAATTAGGCATGCTGATAATGGCGAAACGTTAAAAGGCCACTAGAATGTATTATGTCATAATTTTGCTTCTTCTCACAACAGAGGTGAACAGAGGTCAAGTACTAACTATCCTATGCCGTTTCCCGGGACTCAAACTATCTCTATACCTTATTTCATCTAAATCAGTTCAGTAATTTAAGCGTGATGAGGTAACATATATTAGTATGGATATATTATACTTTGACGTATACCTGATTATGGGTGTCAGAAACCCGAAAGTCTGACAACCAGTCTTACCAAGGGCATCGTATTACCCAGTTACTGGGTTGTGGAGGTCAGGTAGGCAGTCGCTTCATTAAAAATACTGGTATTCAGCTGCAACCGATTTGACTGGAAGCCGACCCCAACATAGTTGGGAAAAGGCTAGGCAGATGATGATGATGATTTACCTGATTTTAAATACATTTTAAAAAAATGTATATACCCTACAAAATATACAATAGATGGCCTGATCGCTTACTGCGATTTCTTCCAGGCAACCTTGGAATGGATAGTGATTTGGACCTACAATGGGGCTGTCTTTGGTGCAAACAAAAAGTTTCAGTAATTCGATAATTCTGGTACCTACTTAGAGATACATTAATAATAATAATAAGCCCCCTAAACAACCACACGTCCTGATTGACCATCTAATGACGTGGGGGGCGGACACACGAATGAGAAATTACTGGCGTGGCTAACGTGGCTCAGGAAACCCACTTAAAAACGGAGACTCGTTCAAAAAACGTATAGGACCGCTGCCCGGGGGCGATCGCCGGGGCGCACTTGGAGCTGACGCTGATTGTCTCAGCATGCGAACCGTCAGCGGTGAGGAGTTGAACAGGCGGGCTCCCACCGACAAAGATGCTACAGCCAAAGTTATTGATGATGGTGATAGACTGACAAACAGGACAGATACCCCTGTAGAAGCAAAATGTCCAAGTACAGTATCGTGCGCACCTTCAAGAACATCATCACCATCAATACCATCTTCATCCATACCATCATCACCCCCCTCATAACTACTTTTAATACAGTTTCACCTACTCCGGCCTTGGATGTTGCGCGGGAGGTATCTACCTTCTTACCCGCGTCCACCAAGGCTGGGAAAACAAGAGTTCGCATGAAATGGAGCAAAGAAGTTAACCTATTCATCATGCGAACTTATCTATACATAACTAAATTAGAGACCGATATGACCACCTACAGACAACAACTGCATGAATGTTTTTCACGTCAATATCCTGAGATTTCAGTTTCAGAACAACGGATTTCAGATCAACGAAAAACTATAGTTAGGAATAAACTCTTATCACAAGTCGAATTAGATCAGTTAAAAGAAGAAATACGCATACAATTACAACGAGAATCAAAAAACTGTGCAGACACTAACACTGTCATACTAACACCAAACACAAACATAAATATTCTGCAAGAGCAACCACAATCGCTCACTCAATTACATCCTAATAGTCAATCTTTAACATACAACCAATCGCAAGCTTACACGTAAACAGCACACACATCTACACAGACTGAATCCTTAACCCTAACGCTCGAAAATGATATTGAGACGTTAGTTGTCGCAGATCAAAACTTAGTCACAGATACGTATATTCAGGAAATACAGGATAAATTTAAAACAACAATAGCACAATACTCTGGGATGGATCCAGCAGTTCGACCAAAACTACCTAAACATAAATACACTCGTAACCTATTACGTTTAGTTAATTTATTTAATGAAAATATACTCGTACGATTTATACTCAATACTCAATTCTTTATTGCATTCCACAATGTAGGCTTAGATGGTAAACATTTGCCAAAAGAACAATCATGGACCTTGTCGGGCACAGCAAAAAATAGATAGGTATGTGGAGAAGAGGACTTATCATTTATGTAATCTAACTTATTCTAAACACACTTTTATAATATAATTAATGTATACTTACTAATAATAATTTAACATTTTACTTAATGTATACTTAATTTTTTTAAGGAATTATCATTTAGATATTCGTTAACACTGTAATAACATTTGCTTAATAATAGCTTTTTTAATTTATTCGTGAATATGTGGAGTTTTTTTTTCATTTCTTATATATCCACTCACGCGGCCATAACCACGAGCAGGTATTGAGGAAAATGTTACACTCGCTCGAAAGCCACGATCGGCCATTGATAAAACTGCGACAGCAAGCATTTTCCACACCGCAGTATTTTATTTTTAGTAATTTTGTGTATGGGAGTATTGCTCATGTTCCAGGTTCTTTAGTCGAGTGGTTAGATGAAGTACATTTGTGCCAAAGGCCGTGTGGTTATATCGGCATTACGAAATAAGTTATCTGTAGTTGAAAATCTTTAAATAAACAAATGAGACGGCGATGACGCATGCGTAATTTGATACTCGCGTGATGTTATTGTTATTGTATATCAAAACTTTGGAACAACAATGGTATGTATTATATGTCATTCGATTCAGTATGAATGGGGCTATTTTTTAGGTAAATAAAAAAATAGGGTCATCGCTTTCGATTTTGAAATAATATTATTTTAATTTTTAATTGTCGTAATGTAAACAAACATTAAAAATAAACAATTATTAAAAAAAATCAAAGTCTCTTAAAGTTACGGAACAAGTTTTGTTATCTACACTTGTCTATCCACTTGAAGCCACAGCCATTAGTTTAACAGCGGTCCATAGAATTTTTTTCTGTACGAGTCGTGTATAAGTGGCGAGGGCGCTCCGCGGCGCGTCGAAAAAAATGTGCTAAAAACATACTTGCGTATAGGAAGGCGTTACCGCGGGGTACTTGCGCGTGAGTGGATATTCGGGTAACATATTGTAAATTTTGATTGACATAACTAGAGGGCTTGTCGAGTGTATTTTTAAGCGGGATGTTGGTAAGTTGAGTCGTGTTTTGTGTCGGAGTGTGTATCTTGTTTGTATGTCTTCTCGTTTTGTGTAAAAGTCTTGGTGTTTGTGAGCGAACTTACATATTTCAAGTATATTTATAAACAAGGCAGAGTTAAAATATTCAGATTTGTGAAATGGGGTTTGCAGCTGTCTATTTGTTGTATATTTACTAAGATCCGGATAAATTTCTTTTGGACCGTGAACAGTGCAAGTGCGTCTGTACTGTATCCCCACATTATTATGCCGTAACTAAGCTATGCATAGGCGTAGGCGTAATAAGTTACGAGGCAGGGCAGTCTGTAAATTTGTGTTTTTTTAACTTCACGAAAAGCGTATAAAAATTTTGAAAGTTTAGATTTTATTTTTTGTACGTGTGACTTCCAATTTATATTCTTGTCTATGGTTATGCCTAATAATGTGAATTCATTGACTGTTTCTATTATATGATTATTAAAGGAAAAAACTACATTTAGAGGATTTTTTTGGTGCGGATGGAAAGTTATTAGTTTTGTCTTTGCAAAGTTGATTTCAAGATTGTGTTCGGTCATCCAGGTTACTATTTTACTAAAGATTTCATTAAGGGTACTGTTTAGGTTTATGTTGTCATGACATTGAGTGAGAATGGAGATGTCATCCGCGAACAAAACGCACGGTCCAGATTCTGCTATAAATTTAGGTAGATCATTGATGTATATGAGAAATAAAAGACATCCAATAACACTTCCTTGTGGTATAGATGCGTTAATCGCCTTTCTGTCAGACCGAAACTTTTGAAGTACATTTAGATTGTTATTGAAGTATTCTATTTCTACTAGCTGTGCTCTATTTTCCAGATATGATTTAAACCATTCATGTGCCTTTCCGCGGATCCCTAATCTATATAATTTATTTAATAAAATACCATATTGAACCTTATCATAAGCTTTGGTCATATCAAGCATTAACCCTACTGCGTATTTCTTATTATTTATTATGCTTAAGGCTTCCTGTATAAATTTATAGACTGCTAATGCTGTTGATCGATTTTTACGAAAGCCATTTTGGCATTCATCAAAGATTTTATACTTTTCGCAGAAAGCGTACACGCGATTGCACATTGCTTTCTCGAAGATCTTTGAAGCTGTAGGAAGTAAAGCTATTGGACGATAATTACTTGGCTCTGATTTGTCATTTTTCTTATGTAATGGTTTCACTAATGCTACTTTCAGCTGATTAGGGAATACGCCTTCTTCAAAAGACTGGTTCAGTAATTTGAAAAACGGTAGTGTAAGCTCATCAGCGCATTGTCTGAGTAAACAGGGTGGGAATTCGTCTATGCCGTGACTTTTTTTTATTTTTTAGTGTTTTTAGCATAATATTTATTTCGTAAGGATCTACTGAAGTAAGGAACATTGTATTTTCAGTATGTGAAGGCACTGGTATACTTTTTGATATATAATTTGCTTGTACAGGACTTCCCTCGCCAATGGACGCAAAAAAGTTGTTAAAAATGTTGGCTACTTCCTTTGGATCCGATGTTGTTTTATTGTTATTTATTTGTAGTTTTATGTTAAATTTGTCCTTTTTTATTGTTTTATTGGTTCGCTCATTTATAATATTCCTCATTGTTTTTACTTTATTACTAGATTTTTTTATTTTGTCAATATATTGTAGTTTTTTCGCTGTTGTTAGAGATTTTTTTAATATTTTTTCATATTTTTTGTAGTGAAGTGATAGTATTGGGTTATTTATTTTAAGTAAGAGTATTTTTAAAAGTCTCTTATTTTTGCAGGAAGTTTTGATACCTTTGGTTAGCCATTTTTTTTAAAAGTAGATTTTAATTTGATTTTTCGTAAGGGTATGCATTTGTTTAGGATATAGGTTAGCGTATCGTTAAATGCTTTGTAGTTATCGTTGATATTTTGGTCTTCTATTATTATTTTGTTCCATTCTACGGCTTGTAATTCGGATTTAAACTTTAATATGTTGACATCGTTAAATAATCTCTTTTTTGCGTACCAACTTGGTTGAGATGTGGTTACATGTGGCATAGAGATTTGTATTGCTGTTCCGCAATGGTCTGAGAAACCAAATTCTTCTATGGTGGTAGATATTTTTATTGTGTTACAGTTTGTGAATATCAAATCTAAGCATGTAGATGTAGTTTCAGTAATACGAGTGGGTTTTTTTATGTCTTGTGTAAGTTTTAACTCTAACATTAAGTCTATGAATTGACTAGTTTTTCTGTTGCTCTCTAAAACATTTATATTAAAATCTCCGCCAATAATTATACCAGATTTATAATATTTATTGTTTATGTAGTTTAAAATATGTTTTAATTGACTTATAAATACATCTTCCTCTCTTTTGTTCCAATATATCACTAGTAGTAATATATTTTCTTTGAGTAATTCAATTGCACATAATTCTATTACATATTCTATGGACATATCTGTAACATCTTTCCTCTCTCTAAAATCGATGTGATCTTGGACCAGGATGCAGACGCCGCCACCTCCTCGCGACTTTCGGCAGTATGATGCTGCTATTTTATATCCGCTTAATTGAATCATGGTTTGTTTTTCTCTCGATAACCAGGTTTCTGATAAGCATATTACGTTATATATTGGGTTTTCTTCGATAAAAGCTTCAAGTATGTCTTGTTTATTGCAAATACTTTGAATATTTTGGAATAGAATGTTAAAAAGTTGTCCCGTGACTACGAAAGGAGTTGTTTCCCGTATATACGTCACCTATTGTGTCCTTGTTTTGGTCGTTGCTGTTACTATTTTTCTGGGTTACTATTGTAGTATCGTTTATCTCATCCGTTCTATCATTTGGTTGGTATGTTTTATTCCTCAAGTTTATTATTTCTCCCTCCACATATAATTGATTGTTCCTGATCACTGAATATAGGCCTTTCTTCCGTGCTTTTAACATTTCTTCTCGCATGAATTGCCTTTGTTTGCGTGCATGTTCATCTAAAAACTCCGATATGGATAGTCTTGTGCCTTGAAAGTAGTGGCTATTTTTAATTAAGCATTTCGCCATTCTTTTGCTTAGTAGTTCTACTACCAGTGGTCGAGTGTTGGTAGTATTCCTGCCTAATCTATACATATTTTCTATGTAGCCTGTTAGGTCTACATGCAAAACATCTTGGAAAATATCGATTACTCTGTCGTGCAAATTTACCTCTGGTTCTTTTAGGTACTCTGTGAAGCCGAATAGAACTATCTTCTTAGAGTTACTGTCTGTACATTTAATAACGGGGGAATCAGAGTTTGTTTTTATTTCAGATATTTCTTTTTTGAGTTTTTCATTTTCTTTTATTAGGTTTTCTATTTTGGTGTCCTCTTTTTCCAATTCTAGTTTCCTTTGATCATTTTGTTGTGATAGATAATTGGTTTTTTGCTCGAGATCTTGTGTGAGTTTGGCAATAGCGTTGTTAATTTAATTTCTATTTGTATAGTACTTCGTAGTTCAGAAATTATTGATTCGTTGTTTTCCTTTAGACGTATCACAATCATTTGACTCAAACTTTGCAGTGAGAGTTCTGGTTGTATATTGGTATTTATTGTAGAGTTTTTTTCATCTGGGTGGACTGTATCTCCTAGTAGACTGAGTTTATCAAAAGTAATTGAGTCATTGCTGGGGTAAGTAGTCCTTTTCCTAAGCGTGACGTTGCATAATTCATCGGGTGAAGGTGCTTGCTGGTTGTGAGGAGCAATCTGTGGGCGTATGGGGGTGTTCGAGTTTCCTATTTTGGGCATTTTGCAGCGGCAATCCTGACATACCCATGTTTTTTTCTGATCTGCAGTCATTGCTACCTTGAAATGGTCTCTGGAGAAGTTTGCACACTCTAGGTCATATATAAAGCTACATAATGAGCAGGTAAGATATTCGCTGGTTCTGAGGTCTTGTGTACAACCTGCACATTTTTGTGTCATTTTGAATATTTTATTTTTTACTGGTACTGGTGCTGTCACCAAGCGGCCACTAGTTTAATTATCTACTTCTGTCAATCAGTAGATCTGTAGCTATTTCGTGTACTTGATGTTAGATGTTAGATGGCGCTATTATGGTAAATATCTACTTCTGTTAATCGATAGATCTGTAGCTATTTCGTGTATTTGATGATAGATGGCGCTGTTATGGGTAATTGGCTACAACACTTACGCGAAGTTCGTTCGTCGACGCCATTACTCGCGTCGGTAGATGCAAGTACATCTGCCGCCACCGCCAACGCCACCGCGGCTATTATGAAGTCCCCAGGCAACTTCTCGAAATGTTCACCCAAGTTTAGCGGCAATCCAGAAGAATCCGTGGAAAACTTTATAGATGCCATAGAGGTTTACAAATCATGCCTAAACATAAGCGACGAGAACGCTCTTTTAGGTATGTCCATGCTGCTCACTTCATCGGCGGGAACATGGTGGCAGGGTATCAAGGGCTCAACGAAGACATGGGATGAAGCTATAACTAGACTGCGGAGTGCGTATGGCGAACGCAGCCCGGCGTTTCGTATTTCCGTCGAGTTATTCTCCCTCGTACAAGGTACCGAAAACACGGATTTGTTTACAGCGAAAGTTCGTCAAGAAGACTTGTGTGAACGCGTCGAGTTAGATATGACATATGGACTGTTAGATCGTCGCATCAGGAAGCGTATCGACAGAGCTATGGTTTCGACATTCGACGAGTTGTTGAAGAAGGCACGCGCCGTAGAAGACTCGTTAAAAGAGTCACAAAACGGTCGTCATGATCATAAGCCGTCGTCTCATATCGAAGATGGACCACGCGCCGCTGCCGAGCCTGAGCACGTTCATACCGATACGTCGAGTCGTGCTTCCCGAACGTCCGCTGCCGTCGTCGCCGCTAGTCGCACGGGCGACTCAACGACAAGAAAGGCAGGGAATACAAAGTCCTTCTGTGTTTACTGCAAAAGTAGCGGTCACACTAAGGAAACGTGCGAGAAATTAGTGAAAAGTAGTGACGAAAATAACTCAAAAAGTGAGCATAAAAAAGACATTAAGTGTTACGGTTGTGGTGCCGCAAATATCATAAAGTCGAAGTGCCCAAAGTGTAATGCCTATGATGGTAAGAACAGTGGACATTCGGCGTTCTGTTCTATTGCTTCTGCACGTGAGTCTCGTGCACCCACCGATTGCTCCCAGTCGCACCGTACGCCTTGCGTAGATGCCTACCCCGCCGCTGCCGCCGCGAGGTAGCGCGATGGTAGCCGGTATTGCGGGGGCGCCTGCGCCTTCCAGCGTCAAACGACGCGTGTCGTCGCGCAAAATTCTAGATAACCCCGCGGCTATGAAAGTCGCATGGGGTTCTGTCACTAATTTTGGTTCTAACACTAAATCTGATTCTGTCACTAAGTTTAACCCTCACACTAATGTTCCAGATCGTAATGTTAATATTTTAGCTATTTATACCGACTATTCTATTATTAGTGTTCCTTATAGTTACGGTAAATATTTACATAAAGTTTGTTGTATAGAGTCTAAATTATAATGCGATAATTTTTATTTAGATAAGTCGTCTTGTGTTGATAACAATGTTAGTGTTACGTCTACGACTCGTAATAATAATTTTATGAATCGTTTTTGTGTTGACAATCGTTATTGTTCTATAAATAGGGAAAATTGTGTTTGTTTTTGTACTAGAACGTGTGTCTGTACTAAAACTAAGGTCTGGTTTGTACTTCTTGCGACCAGGGGGAGTTCGCATCACCGTTGCAGTCTAATGATAGTGCGTCACGGTCGGTAATGTCCAATGGTTGTCAATCGTATTCTGATAATTCCGTCGCGGTCGGTTCAAAATCTTGCGCTCGCGATTTTATGCCTATTTCTAGATCTGATGATTATAAACCATTTGATAACTATACCAGCGACTCTAAACATTTTTCAGAGATCGCAAGTGGTCGTCAACCTTTTTCCGAGAACATTAGGGGCTCTCAACATTTTTGTTCCCAGAATAATAATTGTCAACAATTGTACGGAATTACCAGTGATGAACAACCTTTTAACCTTTTGTATTTTAGGTGAGAATGGTACCGCGTTACTAGATTCGGCAGCTAAAAGCTGTGTGGCCGGTCATACGCTATACGCTCTCCTAAAGGTCAAAGGTCGTCCTATGTCCTCTAGTGTGGAAAATGTAAAACTTGCAGATGGTGTACTTAGGTTAATAATAATAAAACTCTTGAAGGTAGAACCAGGCTCGTTAGTTTTTTAATTTTCCCGGACGCGGATAATAATGAATCACTTTTAGGTATAGATTTTTGATAAATTTTAGTATCTGTTTTGATTTTAGTAGTTCTAAGTGGCACTTTGCTGAGAGTGCTGAGCAGTTCGATCTCCCATTTGAAAAAGCCGCACACCAGGTTAAGAGTGTGCCTATCAGTAGTTTGCTTAGGGACGAGGATGCTTCAAAGCTTAGCAACGAGCTGCGAGGTTCTGGCCCAGTTCCTTTCTGAAAATAAGGATGTGTTTGAGTTACGGGGCGAACCAACTGCTTTTGCGGAGCATGTCATTGAAACTGGTGACCACGCTCCAGTTGCAGTCCCTCCATATCGGCTTGCTTATGCTAAAAAAGAGATCATGCGGTCAGAAATCGAAAAGATGTTGGCTGATGATATTATAGAGGAGTGCGAATCGGCATGGGGATTGCCTGCATTGTTAGTGCCTAAAAAGAACTGTCAAGTTCGGTTTTGCGTAGATTATAGAAAAGTCAACGCAATAAAGATCATAGTTCGCAAACGCGCCTCACAAGAAGCTAACAGTCTTGTCAGTTACTCCAGTTTAAAAAAAATATTTTTACAACATATATGTGATCTTTGGCTGAAGATTGTTGATTTGCGCTGTGTAGTAGTGAGTGTGAACATAGTACAATAACAAAAAACAACAAATAAAAGTGATTTAAAACATTATTGGAAATAAGTGCAAATCACGGTGGATATAGTGTCACAACGGCTGGTTCGGCAAGTGCACGGGAGTGTCGTAGTTGTGCGGACTGCGTACGAGCGAAAACGGCGCGCGACGAAAGTCAGTGACGTATCATCGCTGACTGGGTTACTGAGAGCGCCCGGTGTGTTTACGAAGAACGCGGTGTAATATTTTATGACAGTTACGTGCACATTGGCTAATTACTTGCTAATAATTTTGTACTTTTCGCCATACTGACCAGCTGCTTTGCTCATTCATCATGTTCCTTTGTCATCGTTGCCAGGTCGAAGCCAGGGATGGCGTGCAATGTACACTTTGCCTCAAAAGCTTTGATTTCCCTTGTGCCGGCATTACCGAGGCAGGATATCGCAAGCTTGGGGACAGGAAGGCAACTTGGAAGTGCAGTACCTGCAAAGCTGGGTTGGCGAGTCCTTCTAACCCACCCCCTGGGAAAGCTGCACAAGGTGATTTAGAAAACATCCATCAGGAGCTCCGCAAACTCACGGAACAGTTAGCATCGTTACCTCTTCTAATAGAAAAAGTAAAGACGATCCAAGCGGATATCTCTGACCTCAAAAGCATGAAGGATGAGATTATTGGAGTTCAGAAATCTCTAGACTACGTCCATGGCACGGTTGATGAGCTCACGGTCAAATTGGAGGAAGTTGACAAACAAATTGAGTCCTTACAAAAAACTAAGGAGGATGTCTCTCGCTTCGAAATGCGACTTGGGCGGTTGGAATCAAGCCTGCGCGAGGGTGAGCAGAGATCGCGGCTTAATAATATTGAGATAAAGGGAGTCCCGGTCACACAATCGGAGAACCTTTTTGCTATTGTTGCTAAGATTGGAGGCATAATCAAATGCGAAGTCTCGAAGGATCAAATAAATTATGTTGCCAGAGTTCCCCAGCGTAATAATAAGGATGCTAAAAACATTATTATATCCATGCACAATCGATACTTGAGGGACGATATCATAGCGGCAGCTAAAAAACACAAGTCATTAACAGCATCTGACTTGGGTATTAATGATAATGGTGCTGGCAAGATCTTTGTCAATGACCACCTGACTTTTGAAAATAAGCAGCTGCTCAACAGGGCGAAGATTTTGTCCAAGGAGAAGGATTTTTCTTTTATTTGGGTGAAAAATTGCAAAATTCTGGTCAAAAAAAATTCTACTTCGCCTACACACGCTATTATGTCAGAACTGGATTTGAAAAAAATATGTTAATTTTTCTATTATTGTCATACTTTCATCGTTTTTTATTAGTTAGTAGGTCGAGTTTGAGAGGCACTGGTATGTATGTCTTAATCACCTCATTGACGGGTTTGATGCGCCTTGCTTTTGTTACGTCAGTTTTGTTTACCTGCGCTAATCGTTTACGTTTCTTTGCCGATCGATTGTATTGTATGTCTTATCTATTTCATTTCAAAGTCGCTTTTCGCTTATTCTGTACAACGATATTTATATTTGAATTATCATACCTTGTAAAGAATAGATTCTTCGCAGATTGTTACAACTTTTGCCTATTTTACACTGTTTACTTAATGAATCACTATGATACCCGCTTATTAATTATCTCATCAGCGAGTCAGAGTAGGGAATCTAGTTTAATTACCGTGGTGGGTAGTGACATGTGTATCACATTCCTCATTAGTTTATACCAAACCATAACACCGCACTTTGTTCACTACATACTTATTCTAGTTCCGCCGCACGTAGGTATTAGTTATACGCTTATACTTGTACCAGCATTCTTTATGTTACTCTCAATTCTAATTAGTTTCCTTTTTAGTTATGCCAATTAATATTTATCACCAAAATGTACGTGGCCTGCGGACTAAAACGTCAAGCTTCCTTAGGAATGTGTGCTCAAATAACTATGATGTTATATGTTTAACAGAGACGTGGTTAAAAGAGGGCTTTAACGATAGTGAATTATTTGATGACCGCTATATTGTTTGGAGACGTGACAGAGATTACTTGGATAGGGATCAGACACTTGGTGGTGGTGTTCTTATTGCTGTTCGACGTGAGTTCGTTGCGGAGGAGCGCTCTGACTGGCGCTCGTCCGCGGAGGACCTGTGGGTTACTCTAACTCTGAAGCGTTCCAGACCCTTAGTATCATATAAATTGCATATTTGCACAATTTATCTTTGTAAGCAAAACAGAGGATATTCATTGGCTACACAGCTTACACATTTTTATACTAAGTTAAATGACATTATATTGAATAACTTAACGGACACTTTTATTATCTTAGGGGACTTTAATTTGCCAAACTTAACGTGGCAACTAACTGATGATGAATGCTCTTTTCGCCCGGATAATATTCATGGTTCTATACAGACAGATTTTTTTGATATCCTAAATACATTTGATCTGGTCCAGTACAACGGTCATAAGAATCTTAATGAACGGGTGTTGGACCTAATTTTTTGTAATAATCACCTTACTGTTGATAAATGCTCTGACCCTCTTGTTCCTGAAGACCCTCACCATATAGCTCTTAGCATTTTTGTAGATTTTGTTGAGTATCATGAGCTCCCTACACAGCAAAGAAAAAAGTTTGTTTATCAATCGGCCGATTTTCCATCTATAATGAAAGAACTTGATGAGTTCGACTGGCGCTGTGATCTTGCCAAAGGGTCAGTGGAGGATGCCTTGTCATTGTTGTATGTCAGACTAAATAAAATTTGTGAAACTTTCGTACCCACCAAGATCGTCAAATCTATGTCTAATTATCCCCCTTGGTATAAAACGCCTCTAATCAAAATTCTTAAAGAAAAATTTAAATATCACTCCAAGTATAAGAAATACGGAAATTTATCAGACTATGATTCATTTTTAACTTTGCGAAGCCGTGCTAAATTATTAGAAAAAGAAATGTTCGACAGTTACATTGAGGTTATAGAAAATAGTATTAATAAATCGCCTAAAGCTTTCTGGTCTTTCGTCAAAAGCAAGCAAAAGTCTTCATATACGTTTCCATCGGTTATGAAGTATGGACAGAGGTCGTCAGGACAGGGTGATGAAATATGCAACATGTTTAGCGAAGTTTTTCAGTTTAACTTTCTCCAAAACACTATCCCCGGTGTAACTCAGTTAGATAGCAACATGCACTGTCTTTATCAAACTACCGCCTCTGATATATGCTCTGTTGAAGTCTGCGAGACTAAAGTATTGAAACTGCTCAAGGCTATTGACGTGGATAAGTCAGCGGGGCCTGATGGTATTCCTGCTATACTAATAACTAGGTGCGCACAAAGCTTAGCTTTACCACTTACCCTAATATTTCGTCGTTCTCTTAGTGAGGGCATGATGCCGCATGTTTGGAAGACAGCTTTTATTACCCCCGTGCATAAAAAAGGCCCTAAAGACAATGTAGAAAACTACAGGCCAATATCTAAGCTTTGCTTGTTTGCGAAGGTTTTAGAAAAAATAGTTTACGCTTCAGTTTATAGTGCTGTTAAACAATCACTTAACGACTGTCAACATGGCTTTCTAAAAAACAGGTCTATTGTGTCGAATTTGCTTATTTGTTCCGACTACTTGTCCTCCACCATGTCTGAACCCTCTCAAGTGGATGTGGTCTATACTGATTATAGCAAGGCATTTGACCGTATAGACCACGGAGTGCTTTTGCGTAAGCTGCTTGCAGTTGGTATCAGAGGCGATTTATTCAGATGGTTTAAATCTTATATTGAGAATCGCTGTCAAACAGTTGTACTGAATGGGTATCATTCTGTAACTGTCAAAATACCCTCAGGAATACCACAAGGATCCCTTTTGGGCCCCTCACTTTTTATAATTTTTATAAATGACATTGTTTCGTGCTTTACCCGTTCCAAAATAATTCTTTACGCCGACGATATGAAAATTTTATGCCCTATATCAGAACTTTCCGACTGTTTCGGTTTACAGCGGGACTTAGATAAACTTCAAGATTATTGTCTCCTTAATAAACTCGAACTGAATGTCTCTAAATGTTTTATTAGTACCTACACACGCAAACCACATCCAGTCACGTTTCAGTATAAGTTACATAATACTAATATAAACAGGATAAGTGTCATTAAGGACCTGGGTGTAACATTTGACTCTAAGTTACTCTTTGATGCACACATTGAAAGCGTTGTTAATAAAGCTTCCAAAGCACTTGGATTTATACTGAGGTTATCATCTGATTTTAAAAACGTTAAAACGTATAAAATCCTTTATTGTGCTTTTGTCCGCAGCCATTTGGAGTACGCCTCACAAGTGTGGAACCCTAATTATAATATTTATATAGACAGGATTGAGGGAATTCAAAAGCGGTTCCTTCGTTTCTTACAGTACAAGACTAGGAAATATACTCCCAATTATGTAGCGCGATGTAAGAGGTTCCATATCTTGCCACTGCATGAACGCAGACGAATTGCTGATATGGCGTATTTATTTAAAATCGCAAATGGTACTATAGATTGCCCTGAGCTGTTAGGCAGTTTAGGGTTAGTTACACACTGCAAAATATTTCGCAAACCTAGCTTGTTGCATGTCCCTCATTCCAAGTCCGCGTACAGGCAGAATTCGTATCTAATTCGTGCGAGCAGAACTTTCAATGAACTAATTAGTAAACATGATTTGGACATTTTCAATACCAGTGTTTCTCGGCTTAAGCATTTGTTGGTGAAAAGCTTTTTTACGGAAAAGTAATTGTTAGCGTCTAAGTAGTTTCTAGTTTGTACCTATTAATCGATCGTGTTATTTTGTTTCCTAATTTATGTTATAGGTATTTTGTACCGACCTTTTTTTTTTGTTGTCTTTTTTGTTTCCAATGTTTATTAGTGGAAACTTGTAAATGGCCTTCAGTTGCATATTGTTTATGAGCACTGTTTATATCAGCTGTAAGTTTCCCGAACAGAATAAAATAAAATAAAATAAAAATAAAATAACTAAAACCGATGTGTACCCAATGCCGCTTATAGACGAGCTGGTGCAGTCTACTAAGCGGAATTGCATCATGAGTACGTTAGATATGCGTAGTGGGTTTTGGAATGTTTCGGTTAGGGAATGCGATCGAGATAAAACGGCCTTTTTGACTCCTTTTGGTACGTATCGTTTCAAAAGGATGCCGTTTGGGCTCAAAAGCGCTCCGTCAACATTCCAACGGCTCATCGACAGCTTGCGCCCTGGCGCCTCACTTCAGAATGTGACCCTGTTGTGCTATCAGGATAATCTGCTCGTAATATCGGAAGGTTTCGATCAGCATGTCGCTGATCTACATGCAGTGTTTGAAAGGCAGCGTATGTTCAATCTTCGCGCCAATCGCGAAAAGTGTGTTTTCGCGCGCGAAGAAGTGAAATACTTGGCTCATGTCATTACTCAGGATGGAGTTTCACCTGATCATGACAAAGTTCGCGCAGTGGTGGACATGAAGGCACCAAGTACTGTACGCCACCTCAGAACGTTTCTTCAGACGTGTTCGTGGTTCAGAAAGTTCATTTTGAACTTTTCAGAAGTCGCTGAACCTTTAACTCGTCTTTTGAAGAAAAATCAGGCTTGGGTATGGGGCGCTGAGCAAAATCAGGCGTTCCAGGAGCTAAAAAAGCTATCAGGATAATCTGCTCGTAATATCGGAAGGATTCGATCAGCATGTCGCTGATCTACATGCAGTGTTTGAAAGGCTGCGTATGTTCAACCTTCGCGCCAATCGCGAAAAGTGTGTTTTCGCGCGCGAAGAAGTGAAATACTTGGCTCATGTCATTACTCAGGATGGAGTTTCACCTGATCATGTCAAAGTTCGCGCAGTGGTGGACATGAACGCACCAAGTACTGTACGCCACCTCAGAACGTTTCTTCAGACGTGTTCGTGGTTCAGAAAGTTCATTTTGAACTTTTCAGAAGTCGCTGAACCTTTAACTCGTCTTTTGAAGCAAAATCAGGCTTGGGTATGGAGCGCTGAGCAAAATCAGGCGTTCCAGGAGCTAAAAAAGCGCTTAACGTCTGCGCCTATACTCGTCCAAGCTGATTACAGTAAACTGTTTATCTTGTGTACGGACGCAAGTAATTGCGCTCTTGGTGCAGTGTTGCTGCAAGGTGAGGGGAAAGACGAAAGGCCGATCGAATACGCGAGCCGCCTTTTAAACCCCGCCGAGCGTAATTATTCTACTACAGAGAGGGAAGCTCTCGGAGTAGTTTGGTCCGTTGAGCGGTTCAGAGGTTATTTGGAAGGTCAACTGTTCAGTTGCAAATAAATCAGCATAGAGTAACACGTGTTTCTGTTACTTAAAACCACAAAAGCAAAGGTGAACCTTATTCCCCAAACATATGGTCGACATCGAGCCGGATATCTATTCGACTTACGACGTTTCAAGCACCGAGCGCTAATACAAAAGGACGGCTCGCGCGCCGAGCGGAGAACAAAAGAAAGAATTTATTGTAAAAAATAGATGTTCATTTTTAAGCCTCATTAGTGAATGTGATAATAACAAGTACGTAACATAATCTGCTTACAAATATACGAAGAAACGATCTATTTTGTGGCAAGTTGAAGGCGTATTACAAGAAATATGGCGGATAGACCGGAACAATTACTAAATGTATTAGAAGATACAGCTATGTTGTTAGGAAAAATACAAGCTAATCTTAAGAAATGTCCGAAACAACGTTTAACAAAAGGATACATAGAAACACGGATTAAAAACATTGAAGAATATTGGTCAACTTTCAAAAATGCACATATAGAACTGGTCAAGCGTGTTCCGAAAGCGAATCGACAGGACATTCCTTATTTTGTGAATGAAGATTACTTTATTCAGGAAGATTTGTATATTTGTTTGCTAGCCGATCTTAATGATTTACTAAGTGCATACAACAAGTCGTCGCCGTCGTTAATTATGCAAACAGACAATAACAACAGCGGTTCTGGTCCATCAATGGAAGTGCAAGTCAAATTACCGAGGATTCAACTCCCAACCTTCTCAGGTATTTATGATGAGTGGCCTGCTTATCAAGATCTGTTTACGTCATTAGTGCACGATAACCCAACTCTAAATAAAGTACAAAAATTGCACTATTTGAAAAGCAGTCTTACGGGAGAAGCCCTGTCGCTCTTGAAGCACGTGCAAGTTACAGAGGTTAACTATGACGAGTCGTTTAGTATGCTTAAAGCGCGTTTCGGCAACAAGCGTATTATTATCAATTCTATACTGAAAAGATTGTTTACCCAGAAGAAGATATCTGTGCAAACAGCGAATAACATTAAATCAATATTGGATACGACTACGGAATGTCTGAATGCACTGAAAAACCTGAATTTGTCAACGAGCTCCTGGGATCCGCTCATTATATTTTTAGTTGTTCAAAAATTAGACCCAGAGACGCATCGTGAATGGGAAGATGTTGCTTACGAGGATAATGTCGATGAGTTGCCTAAATGGAATGTACTAAGCCAGTTTTTATAATCGAAGTTCCGCACGCTCGAGCTTGTCACGCCTCCGACCAGAGAGAAAACTACATCTAAGGGAAAAGAATACTCTGTTCACATATCAGCTTCAAATGCTACTACCTCTTTGAAACCAAGAAGTTGCACTATGTGCAAAGAAGACCACACATTGTGTCATTGTGAGGGCTTTATCAAACTTAATCCAACAGAGAGGTGCGAGTACCTGAAACAACACAATCTATGCTATAATTGTCTGGCCCCGGGACACTCAGCTTATAGATGTCGCCTGAAGATGTCCTGTCGTAAATGTCACAAACGTCATCACACGCTCACGCATCAATCCACGCCCATGACGTCACCAAATCAACCAGACAATAAGAACCAACCAGATAAAGAAGTTGAAACTCATCAAGATTGTGCAAAATCAGCCGAAACCAAGGTTACGCTTTCATCGCATGTCGCTGCTAATTTGTCCACTGCATTACTGGCCACCGCCCTGGTACCAGTGAGAAATTACGAATCGGGACAAGTGACAGTGCTCCGTGCGCTGATTGACTACGGCACCCAAGCTACATTTATAAGTGAAAGAGAGGCCCAGATGTTAAGATTGAAGAGAACGCCTGCCAATGAATAAAACAAATGTTAAACATGCTGCAGAAATCGAACTACTTTCCAGACACGACGCTTGTTTCAACTTGAAGATCAAAACGTACATAATGTCTACGCGACTCACTGCCAACTTACCATCTCAAACCATCTCCACCAGCACCTGGCCGCATCTGCAAGGACTTAATCTGGCGGATCCAAGCTTCAATAAATCAAGTCGAGTAGATTTATTACTAGGTGTTGATGTGTGTGCCCAAATCATGAAGGGTGAAGTTATCAAAGGTCCTCCAGGAACACCGTGTGCTCAAAATACCACCCTGGGTTGGATCCTGTTTGGGCAAGTAGAAATCAAAATACCAGGAGATGAAATGATCGTCATGCACCTCAATCTTGATCTAAATGATATGCTAAAACGAATGTGGGAACAAGATCCATACGACAAACGAAAACCCACAGCGGAGGAACGAAATTGCGAGGAAATCTACGAGACCACAACAGTAAGAAATAAAGACGGCAGGTATATTGTGACGTTACCTAAGAAATCGAATATGCTACTATCAACCCAAGGAGATACGAGAACAATAGCATTAAAGAGATTATATCAATTAGAACAAAGATTCAAGAATAACCCAAACCTTAAGAATGACTATGCTACAGTCATGAAAGATTACGAAACAAATTACATGGAAGAAGTACCAAGCCAAGAAATGACCAATCCATCTGTGTACCTACCGCACCACGCTATAATAAAGAAGAGAAAGAAACGACCAAATTAAGAACTGTTTTCAACGCTTCTCAAAGGGGAATAAACAATGTATCACTCAATGATGAACTGATGGCAGGACCACAGTTACAAGATGACATGAGATGGCGTATGAGGAGGATTTGCTTCGTGGCTGATATCCAGAAAATGTACCTGCAAATTATCGTTCATGAAAAGGACCGAGATCTGCAACGAATACTGTGGAGAGTTAATGATCAAGAATCTGTCAAAGACTACCGTCTTACCAGAGTCGCGTTTGGAACTGCTTCTGCTCCTTACTTGGCAGTAAGGACCTTGCATCAAGTAGCTAGAGATGAAGGACTAAACCATCCTGAAGCTGCGGAAATTATAAGACGCGACTACTTCATGGATGACATGATGTCTGGTAAAGACAACCTATCAGATGCAGTAAAGGTGGCCAAGGAAATAGACGCCATACTACAGAAAGGCGGGTTCAGACTGAAAAAGTGGTGTCCTAACGACGCTGACTTTCTTAAGGAATTTGAAGAATCTGAAAGAAGCTCTCACGTAAAACTAGACATAACTTTAGACGGAATCACACAAGCATTAGGATTACACTGGAACATGGGTAAGGATCGATTCCAATACAGCCTGAACTTACCTGAAACGTCAAGCACCACTACGAAAAGAACAATTCTCGCTGACTTACAGAGATTGTTTGACCCACTAGGCTGGCTGGCACCTTCTGTTTTGCCTGCAAAGCTTCTCATTCAAAGATTATGGATGCAAGGAGTAACATGGGATGAAGAAGTAGAACAACGCTGGCAACACCGGCACTATTTACATCGCTCGCTATTTAAAATTTGCAATTTATTATAATACTTAGCCAATTATGATAAAAAAAAACTGAAAAACTGTGACGAATAAGTGATATAACTAAGTGACATTATTGGTAACAATTAGTGACGACAAGTGATGTAAGAAAAGAAAGAATATAATTTTTGTGACCTTATTAGTTTACGTGTTATAACTCTCAAACAATTTATCAAAGTTAATATATAATAGAAACATTGTGACAAAAACCATTATTGGAGGAATAGTGTATCGAAAGTGCCATTTCAATTACATCGAGCGAGTTAATTGAATATTGGAAAACCGTTTGATAAAATATTTTTATAAAAATTGTACTTTGAACCCGACACCTAGCTCCAAGTGGTGAGTAGAGGCACTACAAAACAGTACTACCATCTGATTATAGTTAATTATACCACAGACTACTAAATAGTTTGATTATACTGACAACTACCGCCATTCTGGCCCCTAGCGGTAAGTAGACGAACTAAAAACAGTGCTACCAACCACACCATAGACAAACTGGTCACGAGTAATAACAGATAAAAAATTAATATCCAAACAACTACCGCCATTACGACCACAAGTGGTGAATAGTGAAACTAAAAATAGTGTTACCAACGAAAATAATTATGGATGACAACATAACTTATCGTAATGCTCGATTATGCAGATCGAGTTCGTTGTGTAATATGACTGCGGATAATTCTGCTCTGTTCGACACAACAATGATAAGTCTTCCAAATACTTCTATAATAAATACCAGTCAAACTATTGAACTACAAGAAAAAGTTAAGCAATTATCCGAAGATTTACAAAGTGCCCATCAGGAAATAGATAATTTGAATTCTGAAAACTTAAGGGGAATGCTCCAACCAGCCCGCGAAATTCAAAATTTCTTGCGTTTTTTGCAATTTGCAGGCCAGTGCTAGGTTGTATGTTGATTAAAATATTATTCGCGGCTGTAAGACGTATGCAGTTACAGAATTATAATAATCAAAATCACCAATACAACCCTCCAACTTCATAAAGGTGTAAGAACAAAAAAAAAACAGAAAAAGTAATTCTAACAGCTTTATGAACTTAGAGCGTTTTATTGATGATTTTCATGATTATAATTCTGTACCTATATATGTCTTACAACCGCGAATAATATTTTAATCAACATACAACCTAGCACTGGCCTGCAAATTGCAAAAAACGTAAGAAAATTTGAATTTCGCGGGCTGGTTGGAGCATTCACCTTAAGGCTAAAATCAGATTTACAAAGATATATAAAAATTGTAAATGCATACAAAGAAATAAACACTACCGACACAAAAAACTTGACGCCTCTTTCCGCACGAAAACGGAAATCCATACAAAATCAAGTAACGCGTACAGCGAAAAATAAGCAATCTGTTGCAACAACACAGGAAATGACAGATAACAAACAAACAGGAGAAAATAAGACTAAACCTGCAGAAATGATTGAAGATACACTGGAAAGTAGCAGGAATCCAGAAATAGAATTAGACTCAACCTCTGCTACAAAAATAATCGAAAAGTCTAATAAAAAAATTACTAAAAATAATTCGTATGTTAGTAAGAAGGAGAACCACCAACGAGTACACTTAGTATCAAGAAAAGACAAGCAAAGAAAAAGAAAACTGTGTGTACTTACCACCTGCAACTACTCTTGCCCTGTGCAAATAATAGAAGATACATTCGGCGAACACTTCGAGTTCTGTCATTATGTTACACCCAATTGCAGAATGAAGGAAGTATTAGCAAATATTGCGAAAAAGGTTCAAGATTTTAGTATGGACGACTATTGTATAGTGAGTATTGGAGAAAGGGAATTTAAAGATTCGGCAGACCCAATCGAACTTGTTAGACTAATTAGAGAATCCTTAAAACCAATAACTCATACTAATGTAATCATATGTGTTCCAACTTACGTAAGAGGAGCACTTATTTATAATTATCGCGTAGAAATCTTTAACAATTTATTATATATGGCCATACTAAATTATAATTATGCGTATTTTTTTGACACGAATCGTGACCTATCATTGGAAATGTTTTCATATTATACAGGACAACTTAATAGACTTGGCATAAAGTGTATATTTCAAAGTATTTTTAGTCACATACTCATTGACATTAAGAATTACCCACTGAATTTTATTATGATGACAAAATTTTACCAATATCAAGGGAGAAGGAAGCACATAGTAGCAACACTTTTTTTCGTACCAGTATTTAACAAAACACAAAGATCTCAAAAACAAAAACTTACTTTATTCCATCAAAATATAGCCGGAATACTGAATAAATTAGATTTCTTTGAAATAGCCATTGCTGAGTTGACGAAAGAGATGGGGGGCATAGACTTTATATGTCTTAGTGAAACTTTCATACAATCTGGACATGAAAGTAATCTAAAACTTGCAAACTATAAATTAGCTGCAAATTACTCAAGATCTACCAAAAAACGGGGTGGTTCGTGTATATTGGTGAAAGAAGGCTTATCCTACATCCCACTACCAATAACAAATGAAGTCAGTAATGATTTTTGTTTTGAATGCTGTGGAATAGAGGTTCCGAGTAATAAATTAATATTAGTCTGTATTTACAGAACTCCTGACTCTGATATACAGATATTTTTAAGAAAATTAGAATTGTTGTTACTCAGATTAACCCGTACGAGTAGAAATCGTGTAATAATATGTGGAGACTGGAATGTGAACTTACTAAAGGATACTAAACAAACAAGGGATTTAATATCAATCTTAGACAACTTTAACTTGCTGTCACATATAAAAGTGCCCACAAGGAAAAATAGCTCCCTTGATCAAATAGCCAGTAATATCTCGATCAGAGATATTAAAAGCAGTATACATCATCTAGCCCTCTCAGATCATGATACTGGGCAGTCATTAGTTTTCTTTCTTGACAAACCTAATGACCCAACAGAGATTAAACAATTTTTCTATGAAGTGAAAAGAGATTACAACAAAGACAACATAAAAAAATTTATTGACTGTATATCGGCTTTAAGTTTTTATGAAGTATATGAGGAAACAGACTGTGATAATGCTTTTAATATATTTCATGACTTATTTATTCTATTTTACAAATTATGCTTCCCAGAAATAATAACTAAAAAATTTAAGAAACCTATAAAAAACAAATGGATCAGTAAAGGTATAAAATTATCATGCATAAAAAAGAGAACCTTATATTATAATTACCAATATAACGCTCTCAGCAAATCAAATCATAAAAGAATATACCTAACCTATTCTAAAATACTAAAAAAATGCATATCACACTCACAGTTGATTAATAACAAAAATTATATTAATAATTCTAAAAATAAATGTAAGGCAACGTGGTCTATTATAAAAAATAATTTAAGTAATGACGGAAACTGTAAAAAGGACATTAAGGAATTAATAATAAACAATGAAATAATTTCTGATCCTAATGACATATGCAATAAATTCAATAACTATTTTATAGACCTGACCCCAAAAAACCCTAGCAATAATAATGACGCAAATAAGAACATTCACATTTCTATTAACCCAAACAGTATTTTTTTGACACCGGTAGTAGAACAGGACATATTAAAAATTATTACCTCTTTGAATGATACTAAAGCAACAGGATATGATGAGATTACTACAAAAATAATAAAATTAAGCAAAAATATTATTGCGTTGCCTTTAGCTTATATAATTAATCTATCATTTGAAACGGGAATATTCCCAACTAGATTAAAGCAATCAATAGTTAAACCGGTATTCAAAAAAGGTAATACCACGGATGTGGGCAATTATAGGCCCATTACATTGATACCTATCATATCAAAGATTTTTGAAAAAGCAATGTATGAAAAATTAATCATTTTCTTAAATAAAAACAATATACTTACAGATAATCAGTTTGGTTTTAGGAAAAATAGTTCAACCTCACTTGCTTGCTTTTCCCTAGTTAAACTTATAACCGAAGCTCTAAATAACAGAATGTCTGTACAATCAATATTTTTAGATATGAGCAAGGCATTTGACTTTGTCCCACACAATCGCTTACTTTACAAAATGGAGAAGTACGGCCATAAGAGGCAATGCACATAACTGGTTTAAAAGTTATTTGTCATGTAGACAGCAAAAGACAGTAATCTCAAAAATTGACAACAATGTGAAAAGAGAATATTGTTCAGAAGTTAAAATTAATAGTTGCGGTGTTCCACAGGGGAGCGTATTAGGGCCTCCATTATTTATTATATATATTAATGATCTTTGCATGTACCTAAAACAAGATTGTACACTATTTGCGGATGACACTACTCTGACCATAAAATCTTTGAATAGAAATGACTTAGAAATTGACACAAACAACGAACTATTTTGCGCTATAAAATGGCTGGAATGTAATAATTTACAGGTTAACATTGAAAAAACAAAGTTAGTACAGTTTCAAACTAATAATTCCTCGATAAAACCTGCCAACATACAATACTCTAATACAATATTAGAACCAGTACCATCAACTTTATTCTTAGGAATCGTTATCGATGAAATATTGAATTGGAAAGAGCACGTGAAGAGAGTCTGTACAAGATTGGACAAATTTGTGTTTGCTCTTCGAAAACTGAGACGCATAGCTAATACAGAAACAGCTCTTAACGCATATCACGGATATGTCTCATCAGTGCTTCGTTATGGACTAGTGATATGGGGTAACTCAGTAGACGTAAACAGAGCCTTCCTTGCACAAAAAAAATGTGTAAGAGCGGTTTATGGAGCGGGATATTTGGAACATTGCCAACCCTTATTTAAATCGCTAAAAATTCTTCCACTTCCTTGTTTATACATTTTTGAAGTCTGTTTGTTTGTAAAGAAATATTCTCACTTGTTCCCATTACATGAGCACGTTTCCAAAAGAGTACAGAACAGAAATCCAAACGAATTACTGGTACCTAGACAGAGACTACATTTATACAGCAGGAATTCCTATTGCATGGCAACCAAAATTTTTAATAAACTACCTGCACGCATTAGAGTGTTGCCTACTAATAAATTTAAGAAATTAATTTACGTTTGGCTTTTGGATAACTGTTTCTATTCAGTTAATGAATTTTTAAATCAAAAATATTTACTTTGTATAATTAGTAGATCCTTGTATTGACATTGTATTAGTAATAAATATTGACATTGTATTAGTAACAAATATTGACATTGTATTAGTAATAAATATTGACATTGTATTAGTAATAAATATTGACATTGTATTAGTAATAAATATGGATTGACATTTTCAGAATATTTTTTGACATTATCATAATACTGTTCGATGACTTTTTATTGCATAAATTGACATTATATAAAATAGTTAACTTTGAATAACATTTAATTTTAATTATGTATGCATACAAATAATGTGCTCCATAAAGTACACATATTATTATTACTACTATTTTTTTTTTTTGTTTGTTTGTTGATTTTTAAATTTTATTTAATGTAGCATGATTTATAACTATGTGACTTTGTAAATTAGATACTCATTTAATATTTCTACACCAGCAATGGTAGTATTTATGTGATTCCGTCTAATATTAAGATCTTTATGTACCATGTACTCAGAAATAAACGATTCTATTCTATTCTAGACGGGATGAAGAAGTAGACGGGATGAAGAAGTAGACGGGACAATTGCCGCTGAATGGAACAGCTTACGAGAATGTTTTCATTTATACTTACCTAATATCGAAATAGACAGATGGCTTCACACTACTGAAACTACCATGAATAATGTCACTATCCACGGCTTCTGTGACGCGTCATCCCGAGCTTACGCCGCAGTTGCTTATCTCAGAGTACGAACAAGCATGGGTGACGTAAAGACATCAATCATAGCGGCTAAAACTGTTGTAATTTTGTATTTGTAAAGAAAATATGTGTTTCATCTAGTTGTTATTTTATTGAAGTGTCATGTAACCAAGTAACCTAGTTACATAGAATTAGAAGAATTTTGAATACATTATAAGGACACTATAAAGCCAGTATTATTACAACACGCCCCCTTAATCAAAATTCTCACGAATAAATAACATATTTAAAAAAATGGACTCAAAATATACCAATTAAAAGAACAGTATGAAAATGTATACCAAGTACTGAAGTAAATGTGTAAAAATATATTTACACTAAACCTAAGCCTAGTACACATCTATCATGTGCCACACGCTGCAATCGTTTAGTTAAGATGTCAGCGGGCATATCACTTGATTTGATATATTTTAAGTTACCGAATTATCACTAATCTTTTCTCTAATAAAGTGATATCTATATGTTTCGTCCTATGGTGGTGTACCGGATTTAAGGCCAAACTCTGTGCACTCTGACTATCGGTACAAACAGTTATGGTAGTAGGTAATAACTTTTGCCTTACCATAGGATCTGAAATTAATTCAGTGATAAACCTCCTCAAATAAATCGCTTCCTTCGTAGCTTCAGTTAATGCCATATACTCCGCTTCTGCTGAGGACAAAGCTACGGTTTGCTGCTTCCTTGAGGCCCATGAAACCGGACTGCCTGCTAATTTAAAACAGTAACCAGTATAAGAACGACGATCTATATCACAGTTTGCCCAATCGGCATCGCAAAATCCTACAAGGGGCATACTTGATTTTCTATAAGAAATCGAGTAATCTAAAGTGCCTTTTAGATATTGTAAGACTCTCTTCGCGGCTAACCAGTGAGCCTTGTTGTACCGAGTATTGAACTGACTCAGGTAACTAGTCGCGTATGCGATGTCTGGACGAGTATTAACACTCAGGAACATGAGGCAACCAATTAATTCTTGATAGGGATATGCTTCAAGATTATGATCACTATCACTGCTGGTACTGACCTCCAGTTTACCAGATATTGGAGTTGTACAAGTTTTACAATTCTCCATTCCAAACTTTTGTAAAAGATTATTTATATAATTTTTCTGATGTAGGTACTTTTATTTCATCATTTTTTCTGGTTATATTTAAACCAAGATAATAGCTTAAATAGCCCAAATCTTTTATCGAAAAATATTTTTGCAAGTCATTTCTGACGATGTCAAACGTCTTGTCATTACTGTAAAAAACAATTATGTCATCGACAAAGACTGCAACTATAACCAACTCTTTTCCAAAAAGTTTGGTATACACACATGGTTCAGATGGAGTTTTCACAAAACCAAAAGATGATAAAGTTTCATCTAACTTTATATTCCAGGCACGTGGAGCTTGTTTAAGTCCATACAAGGATTTTTGTAAGAGACACACTTTGTTCTCCATACCTTTTACTTCAAAACCTTGAGGTTGCTCCATGTAGACTTTCTCTAGCAGATCTCCATTTAAAAATGCAGTGTCAACGTCCAAGTGACGCATCTTCAAACCCAATTCGGCTGCGAGAGCCAGTAGAGTACGTAAAGAGGAGTGCCGCACGACAGGAGAAAATGTCTCAAAATAGTCTACACCTGGCGTCTGGGTGAATAACCTTAATAACCCTTAGCAATTAATCTTGCTTTGTACTTCACAACATTTCCTGCTGGATCTTTCTTTAACTTATAGACCCATTTACATGGTATAACTTTCTTGTTTTCTCTGTCAACCAATTTCCATGTCTTCAGCTTCATCAATGATTTATATTCATCTGTCATTGCCATCTGCCACTTTTCAACATCATCAGCCAATGTAGCCTCATTATAAGTTCCAGGCTCATCAGACGCTTGACTAGACACTTGGTATGAGAAGTAATTAGGAGGTTTCCGATCTCTTGATGGATATCTACGTTGTCTATCATTTTGACTAGTAGAAACTACTGCTACCTCAATTGCTTCAAAAAATTCCTCAGTTTCAGCAGTCTGATCTTCAGTGACAACAGTATGGCCTGGAGCTGGTTCAACAGTGACCACTGGAATTTGTTCAAAAAACTCTTGAACTGTACTGTTTTCTTCCTGTATAGGCAGACTATTAGACAGTACTAAAGGTTCAGTAGAAGTCTTAGTATTGTTGACATTTCTATTATTTAATGTAGAAAAACAATCTTCAAAAAATGTAACGTCTCTAGACTTTTGTAAGGTTCTAGGACAAGATGAATTTCTAAAAAGATAACTATTAGGATCTTCTGTATAACCTACAAATACAGCTTCATCAGCTTTAAGATCCAATTTCTTACGGTGACAAGAAGGTATATGTATAAGAGCTTTACACCCAAAAACTCTAAGATTACCTAGGTCTGGTTTGCAACCATTCCACAACTCGTAGGGAGTTTTATTATTTAAGGCACGGTGTGGGCATCTATTCTTTAGGTATACAGCCGTTCGAACAGCATCTTCCCAAAAAGCTTTAGAAAGATCGCTTTCAGCAATAAGAGAGCGTGCCTTTTCTACAATTGAGCGATTAGTGCGCTCGGCAACACCATTCTGCTGAGGGCTATATGGTACCGTAGTTTGATGCTGAATACCAAAAGATCTAAGATAACTTGAGAATTCACTATTGACGAATTCCTTCCCATTATCCGTCCTTATTGTTTTAATTTGAGCCCCAGTTTGTCTTTCAACCATAGACTGGAAGTGACAAAATGTATCTTTTACCTCTGTCTTAGAAGAAATAAAATATACGAATATAGTTCTCGAAAAATCGTCTATGAAAACTAAAAAATATTTTTCATCTCTCATACTCGGAAAGTAGTGTTTGTTTGATCCGAATAGCGGGTGGAAAACGCTGCTTCCCACCCTTGGGCGGGAAATACTCATAGTAATTGCTTCCCTCCCTAGGGCGGGAATGAAATTTGAAAATAGAACTAAATTTAGTTAGGTAGTCAGCTCAGTCAGACCATACGACACCCTTAATTGATTATGTAAATATTTATTATGCTACCCATCAAATCTTATGAATGTGCGTTAACTAGGAGAGTTGGATAAAAAGCTCATTATGTTAACGCCATTAAATCGTTCATATTTAGCGCACAAGTTAATAATTTACCTTGAATAAATTCAACATGCTTAAGTACGATAATCACCATTTTGATGTCAGTTGTGGTCGAGGCTAAAAAACATAAAAATTGGGGATTTCGAACATCCTGACTTTACCATATGGGGCTGTGAATATACATCATTTAATTATTTGACGAATTTATCCACAGTTTAAGATAAATAAGTAGTGGTAATGAAGTTTTTTTGATATCTAATGTCGAAGTTTCGCGCCAATCGTATGTGTTTACATTTTTACTTTTCACAAATTTCACACACACAGATGTAGATACGATTTAAAATGTGACAAATGTTATTGATAATATTATAAACAACACGAAAATGCCCAGGTTTTAACGTAATATTCAAACACAGGTTCAATAATACGTATTAATCATTACCACTACTCAATTTGTGTTCAGAATCGCCGACCATTATTGTTTTTTTTTTATTGCAATGATGTGTGAAAGCGATTATTCCAAACAATTTTCTTTTTAAATTTCGATTGACTCGAGTAATTAATATGACGAATGTAATCGATATTTTTGAAAATAAAATAAAATAATTTTAAGCAATAAATACAACAAGCATTGTTTATAATAATGATGTATGCTTTTCTAATATCATTTCAATCTCTTCTAATATCATGTTAATAACAGACAGGCGGACATAGGTACCTCATTTACTGAATTTCGCGCCGAAATGCTTCTATAATTGAATTTATATTCGGAATGCGCTCGCTGTTTAAAATTATTTTAATTTATTGGACAATTATTTATTGTGGATTTTATTTTCGATACTTTCTAATAGTTTACTACAGAATTCCCAGTAAACATTTTTTAGGTAGGCTTTCCAGAAGTTTTTTTTGAGAATGATGATAATTAATTAATTCTATAGATTGGATATTCTGCAAACACTTTACATTTCAATACATTTTGTTAGTTTAGAGAGTTTTTATTCAGTTTCTACAAATTTTTTTTCATTTTTTTTATTGCGAGTATCGATTAGGCTGTATGCAAGTTTTGAATCGAAATAAGAAAGTTGGGTGGACGGTCAGCACTAAAAAGTGTCACGTCGCAACACAATTTTTAGTAATTTTTATCAAGATTATCGTGTTTTCTAAGTAATTTATGAAAAATTGTAAAAGTAAGAATGCAGACAGAATGATAATAATACGGACCCTAGTAAGCGGGACGGCCCGCGGTGGTGACACAGAATCTTCTCATGTGGCGGTGACGTGGTGTGTTCCATACTTCAAATTTAAAAAAGACATAAATAGGTACCTATTATTCATGTAATTATTATCAATAAATATTTTAGAAAAACTACTAGTTTTTACTTTCCTTAAATTCGAAATGAAAAGTAGAGTGTTTAACGCGGGTGAAAGTCATCAATTCCCACTCGGACTATAGCCGCCCTCGCTGCGCTCGGGCGTCTAAATGCCTCGTATGGGAATTGATTCCTTCCGACCCTTGTATAACAATCTACTATATTACCCTGAAAGGAGCTAACTGACATTGGTCCACAATGGTCAGAGTGGATCAGTTCTAATATTGAAGTTGCTCTTTTATAAGTAATCGGCTTAAACGGTTTTTGAGCTTGTTTCGCTTGAACACAAGCAACACATGGATTTTTATCCACATCTTTATAATCAATAACCTCATGACTATTTTTCAGCAGATTCATACCGACGCGACATAAATGACCTAAACGCTTATGCCATACCTGATACTTAGATATTGAATCAGAGTGCACATCATACGACGCACTTATAAATTGTGCTCCGTCAGTTCACACGAGCCAAAGTGATTGGGAACAAATTTTTTCTAGCTTTCACA
This sequence comes from Mesoligia furuncula, assembly GCA_916614155.1. NCBI lineage: Eukaryota > Metazoa > Arthropoda > Insecta > Lepidoptera > Noctuidae > Mesoligia > Mesoligia furuncula. The sequence goes on from CAKAJR010000040.1 coordinate 53,383, forward strand.
GTAGGGTAGTGATTCTCGGCGATTTTAACGGACACCACACAAATTGGTCTCATAAAATAGATCAGAGAGGTACCCAAATTCATGACGCACTTTTAGATACTGAACTCGTAACATTGAATAATGGCAACCCCACTCGTATTAAATTAGTAAATAATTTAGTACAACAATCTTATCCAGACATATCATTGGCTTCCTCAGATATAGCTTACAAATTTAATTGGGGCACGCTTAATGAAACGTTTGGCAGCGATCATCTTTTGATTAAAATTTCAATGCAGGTGGATAGTCTATCCATACCTCCTCCGGTACGTAGGAATTATAAAAAAGCCGATTGGTCTCAGTACTACAACTTAATACACACGCTTATGCAAGGTTTTATTATCACGGAAGACTTACAAAAATCATATGATTCATTTATTGAGTTGATTAATTTAGCTGCCGATATTCACATACCATACATTAAAATTAACTCTGACCCCGAGAAAAATTTCACTCCGAAACCTTACTGGAATAGTTCCTTATCAAAATTAGTGGCCGAAAGACGGTTAGCGTTATCAATATTTCGACGTAACCCTACACCTTCTAATTTAGACAAGTTGCAGGAGAAAATTAGGGAAGGTCAGAGGTGTCTTCGAATAGCAAGAAGTAAGGGTTTCCAAGACTTCTGTACTTCATTAGACGGAACAATATCTCATACTGTTTTATGGAAGAAAATGAAATAGTTTAAGGGATGCTATGTACCCCGATCGGGTATTAGTAAAGAGAAGGCGTTTGTATTATTACAAAACCTGGCGCCGGACTTCGTTTGTGCTGATGACCCTATATTTAATTCAAATAACCCTAAACTTGAGACACAGATTTCTTTACACGAATTGGACAAATGTTTGCGCACTAAAGATACTTCTCCTGGTAGTGATAACATTTCCTATTCAATGCTATATTATTTACCGAATAATGCAAAGTTGATTTTAGTCAGTTTTTATAATATGTTTTTTACGATGGGTTTTGTTCCCCAGCAGTGGCGTAATATCACTATAATACCTATACCTAAGCCCGGCTGGGATCCTCAGTCTAACTCTTCGTTGCGACTTATCTCTATGATTTCCTGTGTGTGTAAAATACTACATAATATATTAATTAAAAGCGTAGAATGGTTTTGTGAACATAATAACATGTTATCGGCCGATACTATTGGTTTTCGCAAAGGGCGCTCCATTTTAGATAATTTGTCTACCTTGGTGTCGAGAATCCAACTAGGATTTTCTAAAAAACAATCAACAATCGCTTGTTTTGTTAACATTAATAATGCGTACAACAATGTAAATTTAGAACGTTTGTTATATATTTTAGATAGTATAGGGATAGGTAATAAAATATGTACGTACCTACGGTGTTTTTTAAAAGAAAAAAACTTAAGTATTGAGACAGATAATAACTCAGTCATAAGTAGGAGATGTTGTTTCGGTTTGGCTCAAGGCGATCCCTTTTCCCCGCTTTTATTTAATATCTTAACAATGGAGATTTGCAAGTCAATAAATAATGTCTTTATATCACAGTACGCAGATGATTTCGTGCTATATGTAACTTGTAGTAATATAGAGGAAGGAAGGCACCAATTACAATTAGCTTTAAATCAATTTGTTAATATTCTTTCTCTTGCTGGGTTAGAAATTTCAGCACTCAAAAGTAAAATTTGTATTTTCCAAAATAAATTTGTACGGGACCCTGTGTCTCTAGTTATTGGTGGTATCTCTTTAGAAGTAGTGGATTGTGTAAAATACTTAGGTATTCGGTTAGACAGGAAGTTACTATGGTCTAAACAAATAAATGAACTAAGAGAAAAAGCGTCAAAAGTGCTTAATGTTTTTAAAGTTTTAGCGGGGACAGGTTGGGGCATTCACCCAACTAATTTAAGGCGTTTATACATATCGTGTATTCGTAGCAGACTAGATTATGCAAGTTTCCTTTACGGTAATAGTTGTAAGACACATACAAGCAAGCTGGATAAAATACAGAATCAGTGTATGCGGGTAATAATAGGTGGGTTTATCAAAACGACACCTATACACGTTATGGAATGCGAACTACACCTACCGCCTTTAAGTGTACGAAGACATTACCTGGCCGGAAAATATTGGTTAAAAGCGAAATCCTTTTCTAACCATAAGATTATTAAAATTTTGGACGACTTAATTCCTTTTAGTCAAAATTCTTATTGGAGGTGCAAAGAAAAGCCCATTTTAATTTTAGTTCATAGTTACCTCAAAGATACTGCTGTACATGTTAGTACACAATTAGATATGTTTGCACTTAATACCTGGGTCGGCAATGTGGATATTTCGAATATAATTAAGTTTAACATAGATGCCGTAAGTAACGCTAAAAGAAGTTATAATTCGCTGGCCTTACAACAATTGTGTAGTAGTTTTATTAAAAGCACATATTCAAATTATTATAAAATTTATACGGACGGTTCGAAAGAAATTAATTGTGACAGATTAGCTATTTATGACCCGCAAGTTAGTAGTTCAGTAAAACTACGTATTGACTCAAACATCTCCATAATGTTGATAGAATTGATAGCAATATCAGAAGCAATTTCATATATTCAATCTTTTCAGCCGGGCAAATACGTTGTTCTAACAGACTCCAAGAGTGCACTACAACACATTGCTCGATGCACCTCGAATAGTCGAGGCACACCGATAGCATACAGCATCTTGGAGTCACTTTCCACATTAGCCACTAAAAATTATACAATAGTATTGCAATGGATACCTTCACACGTAGGCTTAGCGGGAAATGAAGAGGCAGACTATCTCGCTAGACAAGCACTATCTGATGGTATCCCTATGGTTTGTTTGCCCTATTATACCGACGTTTTTTATATGATTAGGATTAAATGTAGAAACATGTGGAACGAATATTTTGATGAGCGCTCTCTAGTAAAAGGCATATGGTATAAAACAATCCAAAATAATTTGTCCCGTGCTCCTTGGTTTATTAATTCAGAACTGTCTAGACACACTACAGTATCTGCTATGAGGCTGCGTTCCGGACATATCCCACTGAATAGTTTTGCGTACCTAATGGGCAAAGTTGCTTCTAAGAATTGTACTGACTGCGATGTTATTGTAGACGTTTTTCATATTTTAGTGGAATGTGTTCGGAACGAAGCCGAGAGGTTATCTTTTAGGCTTGCTTACGGCATAAGCTTGCACGACACTGGTGTATGTAACAGTATACTTGCATTTCCCTTATCGGAGGAAGCGAGATTCGTATATTTAAAAATAGTTGATTGTGCCCTAAAACGTAGATAAGATATGTATATGTAAGATGTATGTAACTATGGGGATGACATGATCATGTATGATCAAACCCTCTTTTTTTCAATAAAGATTAAAAAAAAAAAAAAAAAAGAAAACACGACGATCATACGCACACACTCTCATGTACGCACTGCAGCACGACACATTACTAGTAAAAACAGACAAAAGGCTATATGTCTCTTTCGCACGATTCTCGCTGTAGTTGCTCATAACGCGTTCAAGGCCAAAGTGGGGTAACCTGATGTGCTGGCGACTGTACATTATTTGTTTACGTTTTATTGGGCCGCGGGGCGCCCTCGCCACTTATACACGACTCGTACAGCAAAAAGTTCTATGGACCGCTGTTAAACTAATGGCTGTTTCTTCAAGTGAATAGACAAGGGTAGATTTCAAAACTTGTTTCGTAACTGTAAGAGACTTTGATTTTTTTTAAATAATTGTTTATTTTTAATGTTTGTTTACATTACGACAATTAAAAATTAAAATAATATTATTTCAAAATCGAAAGCGATGACCCTATTTTTTTATTTACCTAAAAAATAGCCCCATTGAATGACATATAATGCATACCATTGTTGTTCCAAAGTTTTGATATACAATAACAATAACATCACGTGAGTATCAAATTACGCATGCGTCATCGCCGTCATTTGTTTATTTAAATATTTTCAACTACAGATAACTTATTTCGTAATGCCGATATAACCACACGGCCTTTGGCACAAATGTACTTCATCTAACCACTCGACTAAAGAACCTGGAACATGAGCAATACTCCCATAGACAAAATTACTAAAAACAAACGGACGTGCACCTGGAGATTTTGTGGTTTACTTTCAATGCATCTTTCCGGCGTTCGTTCATTTTTGGCATTTTCGTCAATGCATTTTTTAGACAATTGACGCGTTAATGAGGTTTTCCTTCACCGTTTTTTAACATATTTGAACAATATTTTAGCTATCACATATTCCATCCAACCAGACAGCAAAACTGATAGGTCTTCAAAGAAAAACGGCAATTTTACTTTCCTAAAAATCCTGTAAACATATCACCAAGATTATTAGAACTACTAACATAGGATAAACTTATACTTACCACCATCATTTAATTTCGCGACAGTAAAGTGAAATTTTATATCAATATGCTTAAGCCTCTTATTACTGAAATTGTTCTCTGCTATTTTTATTACACTCTGGTGATCCTCCAATTACTACTTCCAACTTAAATTTCCAATTTAAATCTAAAATCTAATAACAAAATTCTTAACCAACATGACTCAACAATACCTAAACACAGTGCTACATATTCTGCCTCAGAGGATGACAACGATACACATGATTGTTTTTAGTACACCAAAATATTACACAATCAAATACCTTAAATATGTATCCGGAAGTAGATTTCCTATCCTTTGTGTCTCCACCCCTGTTATATACAGGAAAAGTTTTTAACCACTGCGTAAATTTTTTTTGGTGGCTCAGTGTAAGCAATAGTACACATTTCCATTTTTAGTTTATGACTTTTTTTTTTTAATTTTTCCACTTTGTCCCAATTTGAAATAAGCAAGACATGGATATAATTTCATAGTAATACTATGAATGAGCATGAATGAAAACGCGAAGGCCGCCGGCCGCAGGACCACGCCCAGCGCACGAGACGGGGGTGCGGGGGCATGCGGCGCCGGCGTTTGATAAACAAAACGCATGCACATGCAGTACGTCACTTGCGGAAGCGGAGGTCGGATGATCGCGCACATCGCCGTCCGCGTCCCTGCGCGCGTGCCGCGTACTAGACTAGCGTAGTGACAATGTCTCATTTTACTCACCGCGAGTATTATGAAATGGTGCGAGTGTATTTGTTAAGCAATGAAAATTTACGAGCAGCACGAAGAAGATACGAAAGGGAGAGCGAACCTCGTATGCGAGCCCAAGGGATCCTCAATCCCACGGTCCCTAATAAGAGGACAATTTTAGCAGCAAACCAAGGTGTATGAAACAAGTGAAACGCCGGGTGTATGTAGAAGAGGCTCAGAGCCTAGATGACTTGAAAGAAAAAATAATTAACGCTTTCAATGAAGTAAAAAGTGGTGTTAGTGTCCTAAACAAACTAAATGCTTACTTATTTAAACGTGCACGTTTATGCCTTGAAAAAGGAGGAGGTCACTTCGAACAATACCTAAAATATTGCGATTAATAAAATGTAGAGGTAAGAAGAAATTATAAACAATCTTAGTGTGTTAGGTTCCAATTTTTTAAATACGCCAAAATGCAATTGTTTCAATCTAAATTGTATCATGTCTAAGTACCTTTTGTGATTCTGAATTTCACTTTGAATATGTAACCTGTAACGATATAATTAAAACCTTTCACACGTTAAATGTTAAAAAGACCGCAGATCTATGGGGTAATTCTGTGGATGTTGCTAAGTCGATTATAAACATTGTAGCACCTACTTTAGCTGTTATATTTAATAATTGTATTGACCGTGGTGAGTTTCCTGATCTTATGAAAAACAGTAAAATAATACCGTTGTTTAAATCGGGTAGTACATCAGACCCTACTAATTATCGACCTATTTCAGTACTACCTACCTTTAGTAAAATTTTTGAAAAACTTATTTTGAATCAATTGCAAAGATTTTTTAATAGCAATAAATTACTGCATAATAAACAGTTCGGTTTTACAAGGGGTCGTTCGACTACCGATGCAGGAGTTGAACTTTTAGGACATATTTATAATGCATGGGAGGACAAATGCGATGCCTTGGGCGTCTTTTGCGATTTGTCCAAGGCATTCGATTGTGTTCTTCATGACACATTAATTCAGGAAACTGCACCACTACGGAATCCGGAACGCCTCTCTGGATCTTCTTACTTCTTACTTGAGTGATAGGATTCAGAGAGTTGATGTTAACGGAAAAAGGTCACCCGGATCTGTAGTAAGAATGGGGGTCCCCCAGGGCTCAATTCTTGGTCCTTTCTTGTTCCTTATTTATATCAATGACTTGCCGTACCTCATAAAGGATAATCATGATATAGTGTTGTTTGCAGATGACACTTCTCTTTTGTTTAAAATCAAACGTCAGCAGCTGGTTACTGACAATGTAAATAACGCCCTTGCAAAAGTAGTTAACTGGTTTAATGTCAATAACCTACTTCTTAACGGAAAAAAAACGAAATGTATTAAGTTTACGATACCCCACGTTAGACAAGTAGAAACTAGTGTTCTCATTAAGGATGGAGAGTTAAAACCCGAAGATACCACAGTATTCTTAGGCATAACGTTGGATACCAAGCTTCAATGGGGCCCCCATATAGATAAATTGTCAAAAAAGCTTAGCTCTGCAGCATACGCCGTTAGGAAAATTCGTGATTTGACTGATTTAGAGACAGCCCGTTTAGTTTACTTCAGTTATTTTCATAGTGTGATGTCGTACGGTATTCTGTTGTGGGGAAATGCCGCCGATATTCAGACAATTTTTATTTTACAAAAAAGGGCAATTCGTTCTATTTATAAATTAAGTCCTAGACACTCCCTCAGAGACAAATTTAAAGAGATTAATATAATGACTGTGCCTTCTCAGTACATTTATGATAATCTTTTGTATGCACATAAAAATATTAATCTGTTTAAAAAATACAGTGATATCCATAACATAAATACTAGGAACAAACACAAATTTGTTGTTCCTACAACAAGGCTCAAGAAAATAGGTGGCTCGTTTAGATGCCAATGTATACATTTTTATAATAAACTTCCTAGCCACATTCAAGAACTAAGCCTAAATAAATTCAAAGCTTTTATAAAGCGAAAACTATGCCAGAAAGCCTATTATACTGTAAAAGACTATATTGAGGACAAAAAGGCTTGGGATTGAGCTGCTCCAATAGGTTTAGACAGTGAATGTTATTTTGCAATTTTTACACTTTAATATTTTCTTTTTTTTTTTTTAGTAAGTATCTTTTTACTTACACAATGACATGTACATTTACTGTATAAAGTATTATATTATTTTAATTATTGTGAATGTGAGGACTATGTGGGTCATTGTTTACATTTTAATCGTGGTCTGGCAGTTTGAGTAGTTTATGCGGCCTACCCAAATGTCCTGTCTTTGGTATTGTTCGTCGAATCGTTGAGCTCCTGAAGTTCTGAGTTGAGCTGCACGGTTACTGACAAATGCGTGCACTGACTGGACAGGTCCACTCAATCTGTGTGGTTCTTTCCTCAAAAGATCTTTTCAGACACTAATCTACATGGTCCTCAAAGATTATGTCCGGATTTTTATATACACATTGACATTGATGAATTTTATTTAGACAATGACATGAATATTTACTTTGTAAAGTATTTTTTTTTTTTCTTTTCATTTAATTATTGTGAATGTGAGGACTATGTGGGTCATTTTTTTTCTGTTTTCCTTCTTAGTTTTAATCATGATCTGGCAGTTTGAGTAATTTACGCGGCCTACCCAAATGTCCTTTCTTTGGTATTGTTCGTCGAATCGTTGAGCTCCTCATTTCTGAGTCGAGCTGCACGATTTTTGACAAATGCGTGCACTGATTGGACAGGTCCGCTCAATCTGTGTGGTTCTTTCCTCAAAAGACCATTTCAGACATCAATCTACATGGTCTTCACACGATCTGACCAAGATTTTGTCTGGACTTTAAAAGAGACTGTGACCTCTGAGTTTGTTTCGGCCTTTCTTCTCAGAGTAGTCAGATAGCAAACGCCGACCACATCTAGTTTAAAAAATATGATGACGTGTAAAAGTGTTTGTAAAAACCTACTTACAGAAAATAAATCATTTATCATTTACCTATCATACCTAAATGTTTTATTTTGAATGGACTAAAACGTAGGTATTACTTTCTTACTTATTATGATTTATTTTCTGCATTTTGATGGTCCTAAGCCCATGAAAGTATGAAGGATAAATTGGAATTTACGAAAAATTACGTTTACAAATAACTTTACACAGTCTAAACTTAAAAATTTGTAGCGCTAAACTGGGGTCAATAATCGTACCTACTCCGCCGCCGTCGCATAGAGAGAGCGCGCGTGAGTAATAATAATAATAATAACTTTATTGATTTTAAATACCTTCGTTACAATGAGTTGTACATGTAGGTAACAAAGAACAATTGGTTGTAAAAAGGTGTCTGGAATGGTGGGAACCCTGCCTCCTAAACTAGGGGAAACCTGTGCCTTAGGAGACAGTGTTCTACTGTTACTTCGTGCTCAAATAGTCCTTTTCATCGCACCTTGAGTGTAGTGAACCTAATTAAATACATGAAAGGTTTAATAAGAGAAAAAAAAAGAACAAAATTATGATGATAAAACTTAATAAAAATAGGGAACAAAAGAAAAATTTCAATGAGGAATATGAATATATAGTTAACATGACTGCGTGTGTAAGTATAATGTGTGTGGGGGTAGTGCACGTGTTTATGTGTGTGTTTGTTTTAAGTACCATCCGAGGACGTGCGTATGAATACACAAGGCACGACCGAGGACCTTTTCAAAGCGAGGACCTTTTCGAGGGTCCTCGGTTTGACTTGACCAAAGATTCGTATTCTGCAAACGATTTTGAGTCTTCCTATATACTTAAGACGAAAAAGTTGTCTGAACCTCGGTTTGATCAAGATTATTCATAATCTTACACAAACAGTGTGTATCCACCAGATGGCGTCACTGTCGCCTCATACACAGACTCTTTACACTCATTTCACGTTTGTTGTATTAACCGAGGACCTATGTGTTAACTTTAACACAAAAGTCCTCGGTTAGGTAGTTTTTCCAGACAATGTGTATCCAGGACCTCGGTTGGTAGATTTTCCGAACAGTGTGTATTCTAGTCCTCGTTTCGACAGTTTTCCTCGTGTGTAGAAGACAAATTATATGCTATCATTTAAATAAAATTATGAAGGAGGAAATCGAAGGTAGACTTAATCCTTAAACAAATTGTTAGTAGCTACTAGGTACACGAGGAATAATCAGGCTTCTTTTGCAGTATATGCTAAGTACCTAGGCTCGCTTATCTATGTATATCAAAGAAAGTCGTGTTAGTTACGCTATTTATAACTCAAGAACAGCTGAACAGATTTGGCTGAAAATTGGTGGGGAGATAGCTTAGAACCAGGAGACGGATATAGGATACTTTTTTATACTTTTATTTACTTATAGGAGTAGGTTAGGAGTTGGGTAGGAGTAGATTAGAAGAAGGGTAGGAGTAGGCTAGGAGTAGGGTAGGAGTAGTGTAGGAATAGGGTAGGAGTAGGGTAGGGGTAGGGTAGGGTAAGGGGTAGGACAGCACGCGAACGAAGTAGCGCTGGGTAGCTAGAAATAATTTATAAGGCAAAACAACGTTATCCGGGTCAACTAGTATTATATAACCATGATTTGCACCATAAAATATTGTGTTGTCATAGGAGCTGAATACGTGTGCTTTTCATAAAGAATCTAAAGTGCCTTACTTAGGTGAAATGTCTGGAGCAAGATTTGAAGCAAATATAAAGTACAAAGAAATACAGAACATGAACCTACTAAAGGAAACCACATAAACTTTGCATGATCTACTTATAGAAATAATCATCAAGTTGCAGTAGCATCTTTGAGAAGCATGATTAGAAAACTTACATGCAGTTATTAGAAAACGACTCAAACAAAAAGACTTATAGAAACCATAATTAAAAGACATCGACATAATTTGGGCTAAAAACTTGACATAAAATTACATAACATAATGCTTAGTTAGAAAACAAAGAAATATTATTAAGTGAGATCAAAATAATTTAGGAAGCATGAAAAATTAATAACTTAATGGCGCCGATTCCCTTGTTCACAAACTAAACTAAATTTATGTTCAGTGCATCTTTTTCTTTCTATTTCATTAAGAAAAGGTAAAGATAAATATTAGTTTAGTCCAATAATAGACAGAAGATAAATAGTAGTTTAGTAGATGTACTAAACTTAAATTATTTAGTTTAGTTTGTGAATAAGGGAATCGGCGCCAATAGCTGAAACTGTTTAAAGATAAATCATTCATGTCAACGGCCTGTCAAATTCAAAATTTATTGCTTTTTCGCTAATCAACACATTGCGGGATCATGGAAACTGATAATAAAAATAATTTTACAACTCAAACTTAATGCGTATGCTAAATTTGAATACGATGCTATTAACTGTTGAAGCGAGTTCCCTCATGAAGAAACGACCTTGACTGCAGCATCAGCACAAACTGGTAATTATTTTGGTGTTACTAGATAAACAAAACGCGTGTGCCAAATTTGGAGATGGTGCTATCAACTGTTGAGGAGTTCCCTCATGAAGAAACGACTTTGGCTGCAGCATCAGCACAAACTGGTAATTATTTTGGTGTTACTAGATAAACATAAGGCGTGTGCCAAATTTGAAGACGGTGCTATCAACCGTTGAGGAGTTCCCTCATAAAGAAATGACCCTTGCTGCAGCATCAGTACAAACTGGTAATTATTTTGGTGTTACTACATAAACAGAACGCGTGTGCCAAATTTGAAGACGGTGCTATCAACTGTTGAGGAGTTCCCTCATGAAGAAACGACCTTGGCTGCACCATCAGCACAAACTGGTAATTATTTTGGTGTTACTAGATAAACATAAGGCGTGTGCCAAATTTGAAGACGGTGCTATCAACTGTTGAGGAGTTGTCCCATTAAGAAACGACCCTAGCTGGCAGCATCAGAACAAACTGGTAATTATTTAATTTTGCTAGATAAACCTAACACGTATGCCAAATTTTAAGTCGATGCTATCAACTGTTGAGGAGTTCCCTCATAAAGAAATGACCCTGGCTGCAGCATCAGTACAAATTGGTAATTATTTTAGTTTTACTACATAAACATAACGCGTTTGGCAAATTTTAAGTCGATGCTATCAACTGTTGAGGAGTTCCCTCATAAAGAAACGACCCTCGCTGCGGCATCAGCACAGACTGGTCATTGTTTTAGTTTTACTACATAAACCTAATGTGACGTTGCAAAATAGATACGTTTGTTGTCGTTCTGTGCAGGCTCGTGGAGCGTAGTCTCCGCGTCACTAGATGGCGTTAGGGTCGTGGTCTATCATGAACATTTATAGTAAAGTCACAAATCGATAAGATTTATTTAGTCTGTGGAGGAATATTCTGGAGTTCGAACTGACAGATAGGTTTGAAAAGCAAAAGGAGGTTTCCGTTATTCGCGACTCTTTACTCGAGCGAAAAGGCTGATTGAGCCAATTGAGCGGGACTTATTCCTGGTGGAACCTGAACGTTCCCAAATAACCCGATGGGGTTTTGTTAGGAGTGCTTGAAGCTGAATCCTGTGAGTATTCAACCATTTTCTTTGTTCTTGCTGGATAGCCTGTAGCCTAGGTTTTACATGTTGTGTTCTGACACTAGGACGTTGTTACAGGTCTGGCTGTTAAGCTAGCCTTTTAATTTTCCGGTCGGGGCTATGCGCGACTAAGTCGTGAAGCCTTGGAGCAGCCCTGAGATCAGGAGATTGGAAATTGATCCGGGCGCCGGCAACTGTAAGGGTGTCCCTTGTGGTGTGGTCCTCTGTTGACGAGGAAGGCCTTACCTAGCCGAATCCAGGCGAAGAGGGAAGTTCGCCGCTCCAGGTAACGCAAGCGTCACCATTTATGCCCGTAGGCCACGTTCTACGTGTGTTCGCAGGTTTATCCTGCGAGCGACGCTAAGGGCCGGAAAGCCGTCAACTGATAAGGTCTGAGAACGTTAACTGACGGTTTTATTTATACCGAGAGGACATTTAGTTGATCTATAGTGTCATAATTTAATCTATGAGAGAGTTAGGCCTTTTGTAGGAACTAGGTGATAAGACCAGTTGTTATAAAGTATTGTGTCTCGGGTTTGCTTTGCCTAATCTTTATTTTCCCTATATGAGCACAATCCACTAGGTTGATACTTGTACGGTTGAGCTAAAGTTATTAAGTGGTTCATCTCACGGACTCGATATAGCGATTCTGAGAATTTGTCATTGTCTCATGCAGGCGTACACTCCGGTACGACCAGGTACGGAGACTGGTTGTATGGGAGTGAATGCCCAGGTGTTTGGGGAAAGATAGTTATTACTTTGGTGGCTCGCCACATTCTTTATAAATGTACCTTCATTTGTGTTTTGTTACAATAAACTTTGTATTGTGTAATTAGGTACTTGTTTAATTGAATCGTCCCCTAACCGATTATATACCTTATAAATTTACTGAAGCGTGGCCAGCGCAGTAGGTAGAGCTAAAGCTCTTTCATCCTGTAAAGGTCGGGTGACAGTTGGCGCCCAACGGTGTATAATTATTTAATTGTTTATGGTGTACAGTTCTCGCCCTAATGTATATAATTATTTAATTGTATAAGGTGAACAAATTAATAACCAGTATCTCTCTCTCTCTCTCTCTCGGTTCTCTCAGCCCTATCAGTTGGCGGAATTTCGTTTTAGTTTAAGGCTAGTTTTAAGTTTTAAATATAAAGTGGTCAACGAACCACAATCTGACCATTTCTTTTGTTGGACCGGTAAGGTGCAGAGTGTTGATAAAGGTCATTAACCAATTTGAATTTACAACACAAGCTGGAGAATTTGCATTGTGGTAACTGTTTTGAGATTATTATAATTATGTAAGTACTCAATGTTTGTTTGAAGGTTGGTGACTTAATATATTTTATATTTTGGAAGTTTATGTAACATACTAAGGTTGCATTCTTGGTAAAGTTTCTTATTGCAACACACAGGTTCAAGTAAAAAATAATTATTGCAACTAGACAAAAATTGGTAAAGAAGAATAACATAACAGTTCATGTTTATCTTTGTGGTTGTTTAAGTACATGATCTGATAAACTGTATTGCATTTATAGTGAAACAGTGTATTATATTACAATAAACCCAACAGACTTCTGTAAAATTGTTATAAAAATTGTTATAAAACAATTGGGGGTAAACGTGATTATTGTAAACCGTTCAAATGAAAAGTTCTCAGAGGTGTTTTAGCGGTCTCTTATTGATTTAGAGGTAAAAATGTTCTTAGGTACTTGTTCTTGGTACCGTAGGTTCATTAGAAATTTTTCTACCATCGCAGCGCCATTAAATGCACTCACCAGTACTAAGGTTAAATTTAAATGGAATCCAGATGCAGACGATGCCTTCAACTCACTAAAAAATATTTTAGTATCAGCTCCAGTTTTAGCCTGTCCTGATTTTGAAAAACCATTTACTGTTCACTGCGACGCATCCAGTTATGGCATAGGTGGTATGCTAACCCAGAATATTGACGGGAATGACCATCCTATAGCTTATATTAGTAGATCCCTAAGTAAAACCGAGCGTAATTATAGTGCAACGGAACGTGAAGCATTAGCCGTCATTTATGCGGTTGAAAGGTTTGAACCATATTTGGGTAGCAGACATTTTACAGTTATTACTGACCATGCTTCACTAAAGTGGTTTAAGAATTTGGAAAACCCAACAGGTCGCTTAGCTCGCTGGGGTTGCCGTTTATCTCAGTATAATTATACCATCGAGCATAGGAAGGGTAAAGACAATGTTGTACCAGACGCCTTATCAAGGTTACTCAAAGTGGAGGCTGTAAATACACCTATTACACCTACACCGACAGGGGACGAATGGTATGACAAAATTCTGGCCGGTTGTTCGTCATGTCCGAAAAATTACCCCAACTATCGCGTAGAGAAAGGTACTCTGTATAGGTACAGTAAAGGCAAATATGCGTTGACACAAGAGTTCGACTGGAAAGAAGTAGTACCCAAATCACTGCGTTCACAGGTCATGTCTGAAAACCATGAACCTCCTACTTCAGGTCACCTGGGTGTTTTTAAGACACACCGAAGGTTAAGTTTGAGGTATTTTTGGCCAGGAATGTATCGTGACGTAGTTGAGTACATCAAGGGTTGTAGTAATTGTTTGGCCTATAAACACAAGACTACTCTTACTCCAGGACTCATGGGTCAGCCTAAACAATGTTATAGACCATTTCAAGCTGTATCTATAGATTTAGTTGGACCACTTCCGAAATCACGCTCGGGTTTTGTACATTTACTTGTAGTTTCTTGCTGTTTTTCAAAATACACGTTATTGTTTCCATTACGCCGTGCAACTAGTGCTTTGGTAGCCAAAAACTTTGAGAATTATGTTCTTCTTGCTCACGGGATTCCAGAAACCGTAATTACCGACAATGGGGTTCAATTCACGGGATCGGAATTTTGTAACCTTTTAAAGAAGTATAACATACCTCGAGTGCATTATGGGCCTAGGTACACCCCACAAATTAACATGGTTGAAAGGTACAATAAAACGGTAATGACAGCAGTTTCTTCTTACGTAAAAGAAGATCATAGGACTTGGGATCTCAATTTAACAAAAATCCAATTTGCAATAAATAGCGCAGTGAATGAAACTACGGGATTTACTCCATTTTTCTTGGTCCATGGACGTGAACCCATTATAAACGGCACATTTTATAAGAACTCAGACGACTGCGATTATGAAGTAGCTATGCCTCGTGAAGAGTATGCAGGAGAGTTAGGAGTTCTAAAAGATATCTTTGATAAGGTGCGCGCCAATATTGTTAAGGCTCATGCCACAAACGCGAAATATTATAACTTGCGTAGGCGTCATGTCACTTTACGTGAAGGCCAGTTGGTTTGGCGTAAAACTTACATTCAAAGTGATGCGGAGAAGTATAAGGCATCTAAGTTGGCTCCAAAATATCAACAGTGCGTAGTGAAAAAGAAGCTTTCACCCTTAGTTTATGAGCTGATAGGGCTAGATGGGAAACCATTAGGCTCTTGGCACATAAAAGATATGAAAATCTATTAACATATCCTCAGTTGTTGAAATTCATTTTCAGTCGTCTCAGCCGGGGTTTCATTAGCCGTAGTCCGTGTTATCACGTGTTGTTTGGAGGTACACTCCAACAACGACGACAAGGCGTATGCATACGATACTTTGATTTTTACCTTGTTTTGATTATTATATTATGAATGTATTTAGGGTTAAGTTCAAACTTTATACGGTATTATGCCGTTTTGCATGCCTTGTGTTTTTTTTTATGGCTTTGTCCATGTTTTTTATGAAGCGGATAGTGACTTCTAAAATAAGCCTTCACGTTGTATGTAGCCAAGCACGCTTGGACGTTTTTATGAAGCGGATAGTGACTTCTAAAATAAGCCTTCACGTTGTTTGTAGCCAAGCTCGCTTGGTTGTTCATATGAAGCGGATTGTGACTTCTAAAATATGCCTTCACTAATGTTGTGTTTTGCCGAGATAGCATCGTTGCTTCGGTGAGACTTTAGATAGCACTAGTGCTTATCTAGTTAAGAGCGGCCGGTGACTCTTAAAATAAGCCAAGCCACCATTTCGTTTTCAGAATTTTTATTTCTGGGAACGCTCTATACGTCCAGCCTGGGGAGTTATGCACATTGTTTGCTCAATATATGTATCAGCTCGCTGAACATATTCACCAGGAGGATCGTTTTGATTTATAAAGAACAATGCAGAGTTCCACTGGTATACAGACGGAATTCGGGAGTATGCAAGAGGTGGCCTCCTGCGATTTGAATGCAGGTTGCTACAGAATGGAAGGAGGGAAATGTAGGGATGTATGAAAGATTGGGGGGGTCATGCCCGGACAGTAGGAAGTTTTGTTAGTAGAATAGGTTTCCTGGCAGTTGGATTATTTATGGTTGGTTATTTGCTTTCAGTAGGACATAATAATGAATTTTTTTTTTACTATTTTAAACTTCACCCTTTTGTTAGAACCATCAGTTTTCAAATATATATGAACTCTTCCACTAGTTTCCTTTGTGAATTTGTATGCCCACTCCAGTTCTAACACCGAGGGCGGTGTTGGTTTTTGCGTACACAAAAACCTTTTTGTGGGAAGAGGGGCATTGTGACGTTGCAAAATAGATACGTTTGTTGTCGTTCTGTGCAGGCTCGTGGAGCGTAGTCTCCGCGTCACTAGATGGCGTTAGGGTCGTGGTCTATCATGAACATTTATAGTAAAGTCACAAATCGATAAGATTTATTTAGTCTGTGGAGGAATATTCTGGAGTTCGAACTGACAGATAGGTTTGAAAAGCAAAAGGAGGTTTCCGTTATTCGCGACTCTTTACTCGAGCGAAAAGGCTGATTGAGCCAATTGAGCGGGACTTATTCCTGGTGGAACCTGAACGTTCCCAAATAACCCGATGGGGTTTTGTTAGGAGTGCTTGAAGCTGAATCCTGTGAGTATTCAACCATTTTCTTTGTTCTTGCTGGATAGCCTGTAGCCTAGGTTTTACATGTTGTGTTCTGACACTAGGACGTTGTTACAGGTCTGGCTGTTAAGCTAGCCTTTTAATTTTCCGGTCGGGGCTATGCGCGACTAAGTCGTGAAGCCTTGGAGCAGCCCTGAGATCAGGAGATTGGAAATTGATCCGGGCGCCGGCAACTGTAAGGGTGTCCCTTGTGGTGTGGTCCTCTGTTGACGAGGAAGGCCTTACCTAGCCGAATCCAGGCGAAGAGGGAAGTTCGCCGCTCCATGTAACGCAAGCGTCACCATTTATGCCCGTAGGCCACGTTCTACGTGTGTTCGCAGGTTTATCCTGCGAGCGACGCTAAGGGCCGGAAAGCCGTCAACTGATAAGGTCTGAGAACGTTAACTGACGGTTTTATTTATACCGAGAGGACATTTAGTTGATCTATAGTGTCATAATTTAATCTATGAGAGAGTTAGGCCTTTTGTAGGAACTAGGTGATAAGACCAGTTGTTATAAAGTATTGTGTCTCGGGTTTGCTTTGCCTAATCTTTATTTTCCCTATATGAGCACAATCCACTAGGTTGATACTTGTACGGTTGAGCTAAAGTTATTAAGTGGTTCATCTCACGGACTCGATATAGCGATTCTGAGAATTTGTCATTGTCTCATGCAGGCGTACACTCCGGTACGACCAGGTACGGAGACTGGTTGTATGGGAGTGAATGCCCAGGTGTTTGGGGAAAGATAGTTATTACTTTGGTGGCTCGCCACATTCTTTATAAATGTACCTTCATTTGTGTTTTGTTACAATAAACTTTGTATTGTGTAATTAGGTACTTGTTTAATTGAATCGTCCCCTAACCGATTATATACCTTATAAATTTACTGAAGCGTGGCCAGCGCAGTAGGTAGAGCTAAAGCTCTTTCATCCTGTAAAGGTCGGGTTACACTAACGCCTCTGCCAAATTTGAAGACGATGCTATCCAGTGCTGAGGAGTACCGTCATGAAGAGACGACTCTGGCTGCAGCATCTGATACTAAAATAATAATCCTTTGAGAAGCGCCGACAAACGTAAAGACATCGACTCGTCCTCGCTTGGTACTTTATTTTGGAAAAAGTGTGTAAGAAATAAATCGGAACGTTCTACTTACATTGATATAATTATTATCTTACACGTTAAATGTTTTAGGTAGGTAGATTTTCCAGGTCCTCGGTTTGTACGCGAAAACTGTCCTCGGTTTAGTGATATAAAGTCTAACACAACGTCCGCACTTTGTACAAGCTATAAGAAATATTGTGTAAAAATACGTCCTCGGAAGGACGTCGCAGGGCTTACATAAGAGGTCCTCGGTTTGCTTACACAAAGTCCTCGTATGTGCATCGCTGGTCACATTTAGCTGTGTATTTCAGGTCCTCAGTATGATAGCCGAAATTCATACAGAAAAATGTTGAGATAGCGTTATCCCAATAAGCTCATCACTATAGATTTATTCACCTGTCTCTTTCTATCTTATTCTAAAAGGCCCACGAGGTGTTTAAACCAGTTTTTTGGATGGTCCTCGGTTCGTTCTAGGATTAACAAGGTCCTCGTAAGGGTGTCTGTACAAACAGGGGTGTGTGTGTGTGTTTATGTGGGGGTGTGTTTATGTGTGTGAGGGTGTGGGTGTGTGTAAGATTTGTGTGTGTTTGCTAAACAACTGCTAACATTCACAATATTATGCTTGAGCGGGATGATTTAATTTAGCAAGACAAATATTTAGGTTTAATCCTGTTTGAATACAAACGTAGTGGAGTGTGATTGCTGCATTCAACCGCAAGACTAGTGAGGGAAGATGAGTAGCTCTTCTGTTTTAGTATAATCTAAGTCATACAGCCAATTTTTTAATTTTGTTTTTGCCTCAAATCTATTTAACTTATTTAATTTTAAGTTTAGTGCAGATCTTTCTATAGATAAGAGAACTTACAACATACAGTTGACGACTAGCGAAGGACGTTTTGTGGGGTATTGATGGGCATGATGTGCTATATGACCGCTTGTTAGGATCAGGGGGTGGGATCTGGCTGTGTTTCCAGAGGGCGGCTCGAAGCACAAAGAGCTGTCGTACAGTAAGTACTTTGCAGTCCGCATATAATTGGGTTGTGGGGGACCTAAACGGTCTGCCAAGCATCACCTTAAGAACAGCCCTCTGTGCCCGCTCCAAACCCAACAGTTTAGTTTTGCCGGTGCCACCCCACACCGGGATGCAGTAACCAATAACGGACTCGCAAAGCGCTAGGTACACCATCTTCAGTGTTATTGAATCCGCACACTGTCTTAGCGACTTAAAGATGTAGATTAGCTTCCTAACTTTCGAAACCAAACTATCGACATGGGTGTACCACTTCAGCCCGTCATCGATCACTACACCCAGGTATTTGGTGTGACCGGCACGAGAAAGTGTTATGCAAGAACACGAAGAGGAATCATCACATGAATGTGCGGTTATGGTAAATTCCGGTGGGGCTTTGGTTCTGTGACTAACACAGAATGGGATGAAATTGGTTTTGGATAGGTTCAGGGAAAGCAAATTATGCTGCAGCCAGCTCATAACCACCTGCAACGATTGTTGAGAATGATATTTCACATCAGCCCACGTATCCCCATAAACTACGATAGCCGTGTCGTCAGCATACGTGAAGATATTGGAGTTAAGCAGTGGCAATGTGCAAAGGTCATTTATATAAACAAGAAACAAAGTAGGACCGAGCACACTGCCCTGCGGCACTCCATATGAGATAATTTCTTCACCACTGACGCACGTATCACTCTTGACACTGAGTCTTCTGTGTTGGAGATAACTTTTAAACAGATCAAGCGTTTTACCACGAATACCCATGACTTCCATTTTTGAGAGAAGAGTAGGAACAGAGACTGTATCAAAGGCTTTTGTTAAGTCCAGGAATATGGCAAGGCATCTTTTATGGTCATCTAACTTCCTCGCGACAAGTTCTGTAAGATCAGTAATTGCATGTTCTGTAGAGACACCTTTTTTAAAGCCATACTGATTGGGCGCTATAATTTTATTTTTCTCTAAGAAGTTCAATAGACGACTATTTATTAGCCTCTCCATAACCTTAGACAAAGCTGAAAGAACAGAAATCGGTCTGTAGTTGTTCGAACAGTCCTTGTTCCCGCTCTTATATATCGGATGGACCAGGGCCTTTTTGAAAGATTCAGGAAAAATTCCATTTGCTATAGATATGTTGATTACATGGGTTATTAATGGCACATGAGTTTTTCTACATAATTTTAGAAGAATAGGGGATATACCGTCCCAACCAGTGGCACTATCATTCCTTAAATTCATAATGGTGGACTCTACCTCAGCGTCATCAACAGCGAGGAGAACAAAAGAGTTAAGAGGAGATGTTGTGGGTGGAGTAACTGGTTGTGTTGTGGGGATAAATTTAGACGCTAGGTTCGTGCCTATGGTAGCAAAAAACTTACATACCTCACTAGCTGCAGTGTATGGGTTTGGGTGAATCTTTAGGAGTTCTAGAGGTGGTGCTGATATTTTTTTAGTATTAGTGATCTCTTTAATTTTATTCCACAACGTTTTAGGATTATGCTTTGCTTTTCCAATTCAAGCTTTTCATGCGCTCTTTTAAGCTTCCTAAGAAGGCCATTGCAAAAATTCCAATACCGTCTATATGTGATCTGCAATATATCATTACTAGGTACGTTACGAGCCTTTTTGTATAGCCTATCACGGTTACGAATGCAGCGCAATAGGCCTGGAGTTATCCAAGGTTTGAGATTTCTTTCTTTTTTCGGAATTATTACTATTTTAGTGTGCTTATTTATGACAGATTGTATTGTGCTAACTAAATTAGTGGCGGCAATGTTAGGATCATCCGTGTTGGTAACATGAGAAAAATCCTGACATTCAATATCTTTTAAGACATTGCAGTATTCAATTTTTGGGATTTTATAACTAGGGGCAGATTGTTTTGCTAGTTCTGTATCGTCTATTTCAACCTGGAGCGGTAGATGATCAGTAATATAAGATTGTAGGACCAGTACATTTGTAGGTCTATTAGATTTTAATAGAACGTGGTCTATACAATTATTGATTCTGGTCGGATAGTAATGACCAGGTAAAAGCCCATGAGTGGCATTGAGAGTTAAATAATTGGCACAGCGCTCATCTTGATTAGACGGTTTAATATCTATGTTGGTGTCACCAATGAGAAATATACTTTTGAAGTTACTGAAGGAGGAAAAGACGCTGTCTAAACTGTCTAGGAAGCAATCAAATTCAACTTTAGTTTTATACGATGGCGAACGATACATGGCGATAATTGCTAATTTATTATTTATTTGGCAAGTGAGACAGTTCCCATTTGTAAAAACTGGCTCGTTTACGGTGCACTCAATGTGATTTTTTATGTACAAAGCCACGCCTTCATTTTGGTTTTTAGTTTGTTTAGTATAATAAGAGTTGTAGCCATCCAACACCGGAAGGTTAGCAATTTTACTTAACCAGCACTCGGTCAGAATCAGAATGTCACAGGGCACTTTAATTATAGATAATAGGGTTAAAAGTTCATCAAAATTCTTATTGATACTGCGTATGTTAATGTGAAGAATAGTAATACACTTATTTGACTTTTTTAAATATTTCGTGCATTCTTCTGGAACACAAATGGAGGCCTTAGCAACTGTAATCTCGTCTAAGTCTAGTAGGACGTTAGTACTTCTGACAGCAGCTGGCGCGTCAGGCGACCGGTCGACGCGCGGCGTGAATCGGGCGACCGGTCGACGGACTGGCAAGCGACGTGCATATAATAAATATCTGAGTAAACAAGTCTCGTAAGCGTTAACTTAATTTTTTACTATTGAAACATATCAAAATAAAAAATACGTGTTTATTAAAATATATTCAAGTTTATTATGTCAAAATTTGCGCACTGGTTAAAAACTTTTCCTGTATGTGGCCTCTTTGTTTCAACTTCATTCATTTCTCATATATTTCTTTTTTACATTGTCATGTCATCGGGTTGTCAAAGTGACTTATAATAAAAATATGGATTTCATTGATACAATAATGAATGTTATTTCTTAATTAGAAAATACATAATATTGGCGACGATGGAGGCAGAACTGGCGCGACTTACTCGCCTGCGCGCAAATATACGCGGCCAGCTGACAAAGTTTGAACATACATTAGCACAGTTACAAAATCCTTCGGATTACGAAGTAAGTTCACGTTTGACAAGTCTAACAAATTATGAACAAAAATTTGAAAGAGTACAAAATGAAATTGAATTATTACAAACACATGATGCGGAAGCTGAAATTGAACAGTGGCATTCTACAGAAGAGTACATATTAAAATTAAAGCTAATGCTGCATGGCTTATGCACTACACCACCGAGCGCACCGTCGACTTACGTCACGGCTTCACTTGTAGTTACACCGGAAACGACACCAAGAATTAATTTTCAACCGTTACAGGAAGGTGAAAGTTTCAATAATTTTGTTCAGAGATTAAAAACCTACATGAAGTTAAATAATTGTCATAGTTCACAAATTCAGACCCTCACGCTGCTTAGTTTATTGCCACCAGAACTACACCAGAAAGCTTACGACTTGTGCGCACCGAACGATCCTTGTGAACTAGAATTCAGCAGCTTGGTTCAAATATTACAACACTATATAGATCCAAAACCGAGCATATGGGCTCGTCAACACAAATTTATTTCACGACTTCAAGGCTCTGATGAGACAGTCATGTCATACTCGTCAGACTTGAAACATTTAGCTCAAGATTGCGAGTTCACGTGCAATAACTGTAAAAAGTCGATCTGTGATAATTTCCTTACCTTACAATTTATAAGAGGATTAAATGACACCGATATTCGAACCAAAATACTACAAGAAACAATGGTGACAAATATTTCTGACTTAATTAATAAAGCAACCACGATTGAACTAGCAAAATCTGACAGCAGCTATATATCACCAGCTCACTCTTCAAACCAAGGACTACTAAATGTGAAAACTGTTCAAGCTGACCCCAAACACCGCAATCAAAGACCTGATTATAAACATTATAAACCTTTAACGATTAAGGACTTACGAAGGAAATGCTTTCGCTGTGGAAGCAAGGAACATCTAGCTAGCAGATGTCGCAGCATCAAGGATACTTGCAGCAAGTACAAACGAGTAGGTCACCTTTCTCGCGTTTGCTTACAATCAACACCTGGGAACAACCAACTGGAGCCTGAACACGTGGAGGTGCAAGACACGGACAACTCTTCAGATACAGTCAATGACACCACCCCTTGGGATATGAATTCAGTACGATCTAACAACACAGACAAATTTATGATAAATGTACGCATCAATGACTCGAAACTGAAAATGGAAGTAGATACAGGAGCTGCTTTGTCATCTATATCTCACAAAGATTTTAAAACATTGAACACTGGATGCAAGATTTATAAAACTAATATCATGATGAGAACATATACAGGAGAAATCTTCGCACCACTTGGAGTAGCCTACGTTACTAATAAATACAAATACCAAACACTTCAGGGAAAAGTATACATCATCAAACAAGATGTAGACCATATGCTCTTAAAAATAAAGTTGATGATGAAATAGTGCGACTCTGCGAACAAGGGGTAATTACAAAAGTTGATAGTTCTGAGTGGGGAACACCAGTGGTTCCTATTGTCAAACCAAATGGCAGTATACGCTTATGCGCGGATTATAAAGTCACCTTAAATAAAGCGATAAGGGATGAACAATACCCTATTCCGATCATAGAGGACATTCTGGTAGAGATGAACGGAGGTCAAGTATTTTGCACACTTGATATCAGTCAAGCTTATCTAAACATGATGATGGGCGAGGTGAGCGCTATGATGCAAACATTAAGTACCCACAAGGGTACGTTCAAAGTAAATAGACTTATGTTTGGCGTCAAGGTTGCCCCGAATTTATGGCAAAAATTTATGGATCGTTTGCTCCAAGGAGTAGCTGGAGTTAAATGCTTTTTCGATGATATAATTTTTCAAGGACATTCAGAAGAACAACTTCTTTCAAGACTACGCTTGGTATTACAAAAATTACAAGACAAAAATTTGAAACTCAATAAGGACAAATGTCATTTTTTTCAAGAGAGAATCGAATACTTGGGTCATACCATTGATAAAAACGGACTGCACAAAAATAGAAATAAGGTAAACGCTATTCTGGATACAAAATGTCCCAGCAACATCAACGAACTGCGGACATTTCTAGGAATGGCTAATTATTACAATAAGTTCATACCGAATTTAGCTTCAATATCTAGCCCTCTTAATAACTTACTCAAGAAGGACATTAAATACGAGTGGACGCACAAATGTAATGAAAGTTTCAAGAAAATTAAACAGGAAATCCTCAGTGACAGAGTTTTAATGCATTTTGACCCAGAGAAACCCTTGGTTCTCGCTACAGATGCCTTTTGGACTTGGAGCAGTTCTATAGCATCGATTATCGGACGGATCTGATCGGCCTATTGCTTTTGCATCACGTTCATTGACGAGTAGTGAAAAAAAATACAGTCAGATAGACAAAGAAGCGACGTCCTTATTCTGGGGCTTAAAGAAATTTTTTCACTACTGCTACGGAAGAAAATTCACACTTATTACAGACCATAAACCATTAACTACGATTTTCAATCCACACAAAACTTTACCGGCGATGAGCACAATGAGGCTCTTTCACTATGCACATTTTCTATCGGTTTTGACTACACTATTGAATACAGAACATCGGATGATCATAGCAACGCGGATTATCTATCAAGATTTCCGGTAGATACAGTAGCAAATAACGTAATTGACGTACATTGCGCATTTCAATTAAATCAAATGAACACAATTGCCGTCGACCGTATAAAAATTGCAGAAAATACCAAAAGTGATGATGAATACAACCATTTATTGGAAGCTTTAAAATGGTACCTCAGTGAGAAGATACGGCTACAATGACAATGAATTGACAAGACGGTTGCATTATAAAAGGAACTCGAGTAATGATTCCGGCAACCCTGAGACACCAGGTTTTAGAAGAACTACACACAGGACATCTTGGAATAGTAAAAATGAAATTACTGGCGCGTGGATACGTATACTGGAGAAATTTGGATCAAGACATAGAAGACATAGTTAAAAGTTGTCGAGAATGTCGATTAAAGCAAAATCAACCTGCATGAGCAGTACTAAATCATTGGGACACACCATCAGGCCCATGGCAAAGGATCTATGTCGATTTTGCTGGGCCGATTAAGGGTTATTCCTTATTTATAATAGTGGATACTTTCACAAAATGGGTGGAAATTGTAGAAATGAAAACTACCACAAGCTCATGGTGTAACCGCCAACTTAAAGAACTTTTTGTGACATTTGGATTTCCGCTTACTTTAGTATCAGACAACGGCCGACAATTAGTTTCAAATGAATTCGAATCATTCCTCAGAGAAAGCGGGGTTGTTCACAAAACCACAGCCCCATACCATCCGGCCACGAACGGACAGGCAGAGCGATACGTACAAACAATTAAAAAGGCAATACATAGCATCAGGGCAGAGCCAGGCTCTCTACAAGACAAACTGCTGGCTATTAAGGAACGCCTACGGAGGACGCCGAGCAACAACACAAATAAAAGCCCATATGAGCTCATGTTTGGCAGGGAAATAAGAAACACCCTAAGTGTTCGTTTCAAGGCGAGGACGAGGGATGAAAAACGTCCGCCGACTGATGAGGCAAGGGTACGCTCATTTACTGTTGGGCAGAGAGTGCAAATACGCAGCTACACAGACGACCAAATTAAATGGAAATTCGGAACCGTTTCAAGGATATTAGGCCAATTGCACTATCAAATAGAGACTGATTCTGGTCAGATTTGCAAAAGACATGTTGATCAGATGCTGGGTACATTAATACCAAGAGAGGAACAGTAACACCGAACACCCTTCGGAACTTAACAACTAGACGATTTGGGACGGAGGTGTTATATAATATGTGGCCTCTTTGTTTCAACTTCATTCATTTCTCATATATTTCTTTTTTACATTGTCATGTCATCGGGTTGTCAAAGCGACTTGTAATAAAAATATGGATTTCATTGATACAATAATGAATGTAATTTCTTAATTAGAAAATACATAATAACCCCAATCACCATCAACGTAAGCCTCCAATTTATCATTATCATTACAATCATACAACAATGACAAATTTACTGTACCTTTCACATATCTCAATTCACGCTGTAAACATTTTAATAGCAACATGCTGGCACAGTGCTGATATCTACTTAAGAAACCAATTGCCACACACAAATTAGGCGTTGTGGCATTAGAAGCATACAATAAATTTCCAATTATTTGTCTACATTTAAATTCAATTTCTTTATTTTCAGACTCTTTTCTTATTAACAATTCAAACTTAAAATTTTGATCAATAGGTAAGTTACAAGCTTTGCAATCAGACATCCCATACTTTCTTAATACTTTTGACAAATACTCTTTTTGGTTTATATTTATATAAACCAAAAAGAGTCTTTCCTTTTTTTTACATCCTGCACAATGCTACTCCCTAAATAGTTACAAGCCATACCTAAATCTTTCATAGCAATGTTCTTGCACAACGTCTCCTTGAACTATCTGATCTGACTGTCACTATCACTGAAATATAGCAAATCATCAACAAAAATAAGCACATAAATAGAATACTCCCTACAACATCTAAAGTACAAACATGGGTCTGTCTTGGATTTTATGAAACCATCACTAAACATAAAATCGTTAAACTTTCTATTCCAATATTTAGGACTTTTCTTCAATCCATATATAGATTTGTTTAATTTACCTATTCCGCCATCAGGGAGTTTCATGTACACAGGTTCATCAATGTCACCATAAAGAAAGGCTCCTGTGACATCCATCTGGTATACTGGAAGTTTCTTTCTGATTGCCACAGCCAACAAAGTACGGAAGGTATTCAAACTAGCAATGGGGATATAAACTTCTGCACCTTCCATATCAGTCTGCTCAAATCCCCTAGCGACAAATCGGGCCTTGTCTTGGATTTCTTGGTTAGGATTTTCTTTTATCCTGTAAACCCGTTTGCTATTTATTGCCTTTATTCCCATAGGCAACTCCGCTACTTTAATCCAAGTATTATTTTCTTTCAATGTAGTTCTTTCTCTGTTCATGGCTTCTATCCAATTTTCTATGTCTTTACACTCTGTGGCTTGCATAAAAGTACAAGGTTCATTATGCATGCTTATAAAACCAACCTCATAATCATTCAACCAGTTAGGTACTTTTCTAGAGCGTGTTATTCTCGTATTTTCTGAGTTTCTCGGCAAACTATCTGTTACTTCTTCAATTTTTTCATCTTCTTCTAGAATTTCCTGTTGTAAATATTCCACTTCTTCCATCATATTGTCATTTACCTGACAATCTTAGAATTCTACACTTCCTTCAGTATCCGTCTCAGACTGGTATTCGTCATTGTTCAGATTTTCTTCTATATCTAGAGATACACATTCTTCTTGTTCATTTCTTTCAGGATGTATATGTTTCTTTATAAATGTAACATCTTTCACTATTTCCACTGCATTCTTTCCTGGAAAGTAGATCCTAAACCCTTTAGTGTTTTCTCCGTAATCTACAAAAATTCATTTTTCTGCTTTTGCATCAAATTTCCTCCTTTTTTCTTTCGGTATGTGCGCAAAGACTTCACTACCAAATACATGTAGGCCATTTACATCAAACTTCTTTCCTGACCATGACTAAAAGGATGTTTTTCCTTCTTCTTTGTTATGGTAAGTTCTTTTCAGAGTGAACACAACCGTGTTAACCGCTTCAGCCCAGAATACTTTCTTTTTGCATGCAACAAAGTTCTTGCTCCTTCAACTAAACTCCTCATATCCCTTTCAGCTTTTCCATTTTGCTCTGGACAATAAGGTACTGTAGTCTCATGTGTCACTCCATGCTCTGCCAATAAAGTCTTCATTTCTGTGTTCACAAATTCTGTCCCATTATCACTACAAAGTGTACAAACTGTATTGTTTTATGTTTTTGCCTTCCTAATAAATTCTTTAATCCTTTCCGACAGTTTTAACAGTTTCCGACTTGTAAGTTACGAAATAGACTGTCCTATAGTTTGAGAAATCATCCTTTAACAAAAGAAAATGTCTTGACCCTATTGATTTTA
Organism: Mesoligia furuncula; assembly: GCA_916614155.1. Lineage (NCBI taxonomy): Eukaryota > Metazoa > Arthropoda > Insecta > Lepidoptera > Noctuidae > Mesoligia > Mesoligia furuncula. The sequence goes on from CAKAJR010000040.1 coordinate 81,262, forward strand.
CTTCCATCGGCCCACACAAATCAGCATGCACCAACTCGCCTGTTACCCGGCTATGTTGTTTGCCTTGCACACAAGCTGTACATGTGTCTATTGATGACCCACTAAAATCAATATTATTTTCTTTCAAAATGCGTTTAACTTCCCTATAATTCTGATGCACTAACCTCTCATGCCACTCACTCAACTCCAGTTTAGCTACATTAGCCTGCAAAAACTCTGCCTTAAAATCCATTACATACAGCTTTGAGCTTGTGTAGCGGTATGGAGGGGGGAAGTGATGTAGCGGTATCTATAACGCCACATGCGAACAACGCGTCATACTGACGTCACGAAAATCCTGCATCGCACAAGCAGAGTTTACCGCGCAACTAGCATAGATACAACGGCCCGACATGAATCATTGGGCAGTTGCCCGCCAGACACAACACCCGTCAGGTCGGAGGATCCTCCCTTTTCTATGGAGGTTGAGTGAACTTTACATCCTGTTCCTCATACCTCTATACTGGTGACCCCGAACATGAACGTCAGCGCAGCCTTCGTGCACCTACTTCAGTGTGACGTCATCATCATCACTCCCGCAAGCTTTAGAGCGGCGAGTCACCCAGCCAGCCAGCACCCACGGCTTCAACGGGTATCCTGACCACCAGCATGCAGCGACCGCGCATACCTGGTCATCACCCTCAGCCTCATCAGCAACCTCGGCACAGCATACTGCACTTTCGGCCGGTTCACAAGCAGAGCCATAGAAACCCTCTCCTGGTCGACGCCAGCACTCAGCCTCAACCCGGCGCTGTACCACATCCGACGCACTGGAGTATAATGCAGCGCCACCCCGACTCACTGGAGACATCTTCGCAGACAGTTCCGACTCACCGTGAACTATGCGGCAACCGGTTCCGACTCACTGGAACCTCAGCTGGCCTGGCAAGCATCGCAAGATACAAGACTCAGCCCACTATCGACCTCCGGTCTCCGGGGGGGAGTGATGTAGCGGTATCTATAACGCCACATGCGAACAACGCGTCATACTGACGTCACGAAAATCCTGCATCGCGCAAGCAGAGTTTACCGCGCAACTAGCATAGATACAACGGCCCGACATGAATCATTGGGCAGTTGCCCGCCAGACACAACACCCGTCTGGTCGGAGGATCCTCCCTTTTCTATAGAGTATGAGTGAACTTTACACCCTGTTCCTCATACCTCTATAGCTTGTTTCCTTATTAGCAATAATAGCTTATTATTCTTTAAAAATACACACTTATCCTTTGTCATACTTACTTGAAAACCATTGCATACCACACTACCTACAGAAAATAGATTAACCTTCAATTCAGGAACATGCAATACATTGTTTATCGAGCAATGGACATATTCATCACCATCAAATGCCATCATATTAATTTTTCCTGTACCTAGAGCATTTAGTTTTAGTCCATCACCCATAATTACTGCTTTAGGAGTGGACAACCTCTCATATTCATAAAATAATTCCTTTAAATGAGTCATTTATGGTGACTAGCACCGCTGTCTACCAACCACTTTTTGTCTACTAAACTATCACTTGCGCTAACTAAAACTGTGGACATACAAGCATTTTCTGTTTTCTTACTATCTTTCTTACTATTATCTTTTTCCTTCTTAATACTTTTATTTACTTTACATTGCTCCTTAAAATGACCTGGCTTATTGTAATAAATAAGCCAGGTCATTTCCAGCCAGGCCATTCAGATTGCAAGCTTAAAAAATTGTGTTTTAACTGTAGTTAAAACACATTTTTTTAAACTTGCAATCTTTCTTAAAATGATCTGGCTTGTTACATAAAAAACATTTGTAATTACCTTTATTTTTACCTTTCTGACCTTTGGAAAACAATGCTACACTTTCTTCTAACATAATGCTACACTTATTATTTAGCCGTTCTTTTTCTACTAAGAATCGTGCTGTCAAATTGTCTAAGGTCTGTTTTTCTTCTGCACACGATTCCCACGCACTAACAAAGTGAGCATAACTTTGTGGAAGTGACATGATGATCTTTGACATTGCCATCCTATCGGTTACAGTTTCTCCGAGTCGTTTCAATGTCTGCTGCTGCTCCTACACCTTGGAGATAAAGGCCGCGACACTCATGTCATCTTCAAATTTCAGGGCAAAAAATTGCTGTTGTAGCATCAGTGATGTTTCTCCACTTCGTTCAAATATACTGTGCAGTCGTCTCCACACCTCACTTGCTGTCTGACACGTAATTACGAGTTGTAGAACTAGTTTCGCCAATCTAGTTACAATTGCGCTTGTTAGATAATTATTTTGATATAATTATAATACTAGAATATTGTTTGTTGGATAATGGCATCTGCAATATTTACGAAGCTTGGGACCAATGTAAAAGTACCTAATTTGACTGGATATTGTATTTACAAAAAAAATAAGAGTCAACGAGTAAAGTTAACTTCTCAAAATCACATAATATATATGCTATGACTATAAATGATTAAGTAATATTTAATAACACTTCGTCGTTTCAGCCGATAGATGTCTACTGCTGGACATAGGCCTCCCCCAATTTTGGGGGGGGGGGGGGTTTGCCATAATCGCCACGCTTGGCAGGCGGGTTGGCGATCGCAGTATGGTATGGTGGTGGAATGCATAGAGAACGCTGCTGCCCATTCTCCGGTAAGACCCTTAGTCGTCTTTTACGACACCCACGGGAAGTAAGGGGTGGTGCAATTCTTTAAGTCTGGCACCACACAGACACACTTGTATTTTAATATAGTAGGCTGTTTCAAACGATTGGCACAATACTGTCAGTTGATGTTATATTATTTTTAAAGACTTGTAAGAATGACGAATCAACTCTTATTAAATTGCTTAATTACATTATAATGTTTTAAAACGGTTTCACTACATAAGATTTGTTTAGCATTACCTGTGTTGGAAGATATTAATCCAATATCTATGATGATCTGTGATTGGTTCAAAATGGCGGTAGATGTTTGACGTAAAAGACGTTGGTAGGATATAAAAAGGATAGTAATGACTTTATCAGGGCAGTTGTTGTCCGATAAATGTTCAGTTGATTAGTAGATACGAGTGCCGTTATTATGTGGAATAGATCGACCAGATGTCATGTAAGTTAATATTATTATCTTGATTATTGCTGATAACTATGTTGTTCTGTATTGTTATAATATGGCCAATATTGCTAATGTTTTAAGGTGTTTATTGGAATATTCCTAGCTATTGTTATTATGTTGCTATTATTGTGAGTTCCTTGGACCATTGTCCAAGAGATAGAATTAATTGTTTTTAAAATAACGATAATTTATGACAATGTAATAAAGGACATGGCCGGATCCTGCCCTCAGAATCAATCAGAATACATCAATGTACAGCAATTATTAAGATATGAAAATTACTTCTTAAATATACTAAAATTAATCGAAGCAATTACATTTCTCAAGAAAGGCGACAAAAACAGGCCAAAAAATGTGTGTGTTAATTGATTTTTTGTGGTTTTAGTAATGCAATACAAATTGCATTTGCCTTTGGATACATGCATAAGACAAACACTGTATCTGTAGCACGCTTGAAACTCAGACTAAAATAAAAAACACCCACGACTGCCAGAATCGTATTGCTAAAGTAAATACCTATAGAAAAAAAAAATTATTTATTTATTTATTTATTTATCCTCCTGCTGGAACGCCATACAGCAATTACACCAACGGAGCAAAAAATTACTTGATGTGCTTATCCATCCTGTGCGCGGTGGACATCTAACGGGCGGCGCGATGGAACACGCATGCTCACACAGCATCAACTCCACAGTTCCATTGGTACTCCATCCAAATTGCGCACATTCTTTGCAATTTTTCGAGACTGAATGAATTTTTCAAAATAAATATATATTTTTGTAAAACCAAAATAAATGGTGGCGCCTAAACACCAAATACTTGGGCGGAAATATTAAATTGTTTGCGCTTATCCCAGACGCAGGGAGCTGGTTCAATTAAATAGTGGACTGTATAATGCGGGGGTGAAAAGTACGTGGGTAGGTCTGACTTAGCAAAATACGACACGAATTAGGACGACGAAAATTGTACATGGACAAAAGGAATTTGGCAGGAAAATGCAACACCACTGACCTGTAGATTCACCATCAATCCTCCACGTCGGCCGGCAGAAGGTTCGACTTTGATGGATCAGGCACACGAGAGGTCGCACAGACGCCTTTCACAGCACAAACACGCACTTTTCGTAGTGTTCCAGATAATAGTTCGTAAATGCTTCGCAACAGTTCGCAACCGTAAATTGGCAATTAATTAACAAGGGAGCCTGTCATAGACCACTGCTCACGCGGGCGGCGGATCTCACAGTCACCTTACATGGTGACAAGGACAGCGATAGTCCGGGGTTGCATGTGGGAAAAGGATAGGACACGATAGGATAGTGACGCATTTTGCAAGTCATATTAACTTCTACCCTATAATGAAAATAATGAACTAATACGAAATCCAACATCCCCCAGCCTTGAAGAAACCCTTCAAAAGAAGGTTAGAAAATTAAGAAAATCGCCATATTTAGCAACTTCAAGGAGTAACTAGAGCGGAGAAATATAATGAAACTTCTAAATTTAACTTAACTAAAATAAAATAAGCTAATTTAATAATATGTGAGTAAAGTATACATAATAGAGATATATGACTATTTGACTATTGAGTCGGAAGAGGGCATAGCCGCACTACTGGTCGTTTATAAGTACCGGTTTTAGTTTTTACTTCCGCTACGCGAACAACACCATCCTTACCAGGGTGTACATTGGTAACAATTCCCAATGGCCACTGCAAGGGTGGAGCGTTATCTACATTTAACAACACTACAGTACCGACTGTAATCGGCTTAGACGGAGTATTCCATTTTTCGCGTTGTTGCAAATTGTGTAAATATTCCGACTTAAATCGCTTCCAATACGATTGAACTATCGAATCCATTAAAGAGAAACGAGACACGAGACAAATAAAAATACAAATATAAGCTTTTACGCTTCGTACGCCCCGTTTGCGGTAAGGAGTAACATAAAGCGGACCTGCGTAATCGACGCCCGTTTGTAAAAACGCTTTGCATAGCTCTAATCTACATTTAGACAAATCGGCCATAGGCGGAAACGTAGGCTTAGGATTAACTCGGAAACAATCATTACATTTGTGTATGTACTGTCTAACCACACGTCTAGCGGAAATAATCCAATATTTGGATCTTAATATGGAAATTAATAATTCCGGCCCGGCGTGACAATTGTCGCGGTGATAAAATTCAATTAATAATTTAACAACATGTCCTTGCCCGGGAAGTAAAATCAGATATTTATAAGAATAGTCTAATGTCGAGTTCGATAAGCGACCTCCGACACCTAGAAGTCCGTTACATAAAAATGGAAACAGTTTCCGTATCTTGACCGAACACGGTTGACCTTTAGACCAAAGCTCATGTTGAATGAGCTGCGAAGGCGTGAGCCCACGAGATACGCAATCTACGGGGTTCTCGATGCCAGCGACATGATATAAATTTTCAGGTGAAATATTCTCCTGAATTTGGGAAATGCGGTTGGCAACATAAGTGTTGAATCTGTGTGGCGAAGCAACAGACCAACAGAGTGCTACTTCAGAATCCGAAAAGGCATAAACATTTTCAATTTTATGTCGTTTAGATAAAGTGCCATAAACGGTTTTAAGAAGTCGTGACATTAAAAGTATTTCGTATAATTCCAAGCGTGCGAGAGTGATTTTAGGTTTAGCAGATGCGACACGTGATTTGGAACACACGAGTGAAATAATAGGCGATTGATCGCCATTGACGACGTGTAATTAAATCACACAGCCGTATGCGGATTCGCTCGCATCTGAAAATGCTACTAAGGAAACTGTAGAACGAGTTTCTATACCTAAATGACGTGGAAATGATAAATTAGATATTTGCGATAATTATATTAAATATTGTTGCCAAATTTTAACAATGCGAGAAGGGGATATATCGTCCCAATTGAGATTTAAAAGCCAGAGTTCCTTAATGATTAATGTGACCCGAGTGAACTCAAAAACCTCGAGTGGGTCGGTTTCTGAAAATCTATATAAGATTCGTTGATATTTGCGGTGCGGAGCATTTGTATAAATGCATATATACATTTGTTTTACATCTGCACAAAAGGCAATGTAATAAACACGAACATTTAAATGTAGGAGATGGTGGAGACTCTGAACAGAGATTCGTGGGGGCGCCCTTATAAAATGGTGCGGATTAAACTCCGCATCTGGGCCCCCCCGCTGACGCAGAGTCTCCGCCCCCAGCTGGTGGAGGAGGTGGTGAGCGCTCTGTTCCCTTCACGGGGGGAGCACACTCCCCCGCCCATGGCTCCGCCACTGGCGGTGCCCGAAGCGGACCACGCGGACGACGACGACGACATCCCTGAAGTGACCGGGGCAGAACTGAGAGCGGCGGTAGGTAGGCTGAAGGCCAAAAATACCGCCCCAGGACCCGACGGCTTGCCAGGTAAAGCCTGGGTCCTGGCCTCGAGGGCTCTCGGGCCTCGACTGGAGGCGTTCTTAAGCGCATGTTTGGAGAGAGGCCAGTTTCCACTCCGTTGGAAGACGGGGAAGCTGGTCCTCATTCGGAAGCCAGGGCGCCCTGCGGACTCTCCGTCCGCATACCGGCCCATCGTGCTGCTCGACGAGGTCGGCAAGCTCTTTGAGAGAGTGATTGCGGGCCGCCTCGTCGGGCACCTGGTGAGGACGGGGCCGGATCTTGCGGACAGCCAGTTCGGTTTCCGCAAGGGGCGCTCGACGGTGGACGCCATCATGCGCGTGAGAGTCCTCACGACGGGGGACGCGGTGTCCCAAAGTGGGGTCGTCGTGGCGGTGTCACTCGACATCGCCAACGCGTTCAACACCCTCCCCTGGAGCACCATTGTGGAGGCACTCCGGTATCACCGGGTGCCGCCCTACCTCCGTCGAATAGTCGAGGCGTATCTGACGGAAAGTGCCGTCAGCTACCCCGGTCGCGATGGGGAGTGGAAACGGCGAGAGATGTCGTGCGGTGTCCCACAGGGATCGGTCCTGGGGCCGCCTCTGTGGAACATCGGGTACGACTGGGTGCTGCGCGCCGACCTCCCTGATGGCGTCAGCGTGGTTTGCTACGCTGACGACACGCTGGTCCTGGCGCAGGGGAGGTCGCATCAGGCGACGGCCGACGCGATGACACGCGGGGTTGCGATAGTCGTGGAGAGGATCCGGCAGTTGGGTCTCGAGGTGGCATTGCACAAGTCCGAGGCCATGTCGTTTCATGGGCCCCGGAACGCGCCGCCATCGGGATCCCAACTAACGGTAGGAGGGGTTCACATCGGCGTCGGGATGACGATGAAATACCTGGGTCTCGTCCTCGACAGCCAGTGGAACTTCGTGGAGCATTTCCGACGTTTGGCCCCCAAATTGGAACGGGCCGGGGCCGCCTTCAAGCAGCTCTCGCCCAACCTGAGGGGCCAAACGCCTCCTGCCGGAGGCTTTACGCTGGGGTTGTGCGGTCCATGGCCCTATACGGGGCCCCGGTGTGGACGCGTTCACTGCGGCGGCGAGCCGCCCACTACCTGAACGCGCCTCAGAAGGTGGTAGCCATAAGGGTTATCCGGGGCTACCGCACGATCTCTGGCGAGGCGGCAAGCCTCCTTGCCGGACTGCCGCCATGGGATCTGGAGGCGATAGTCCTCGCGCGCCTGTATGAGTGGCGCGCGGAGGCACTACGCCGGGGGGAGGATCCGCTTTCGCGGCAAATCGCTGTGGAGCGGACGGATCTCCGGCGCGATCTCATGGCGGCATGGAAAGAGCGACTGTCGCAATATAAGACCCCTCTTTGAGGAGTAGCTAGAGAGGCGCCACGGCGCCCTCACCAACCGCCTGACGCAGGTCCTCACCGGACACGAAAGTTTCGGGAGGTTCCTGCACATCATCAGGCGGGAGGAAACGCCCGGGTGTCACCATTGCCAGGATCGCCTAGAGGACACGGTGGAGCACACGGTGGAGGTCTGCCCCGCTTGGGCGGAGCACCGCCGTGTCCTCGTAGAGGCGATCGGCAGCGACGGCGACCTCTCGCGTCCGGCCCTGGTGCAAGCCATGGTCCGGGGCGAGAGGGAGTGGGAGGCAGTCACCTCCTTCTGCGAAGCAGTCATGCTAGCGAAGGAGGTGGCGGGACGGTTCAGGGAGAGAGCCTCCCGTCTCAGCCACCCGGCCACCGTAGGCGCGGGCCTGCGGGCGGAGAGTAATGGGTAGCTCACCGTCCGATCAGGACCAGGCCCGTGCCGGACGCGCGCGTACGTATTCCACGCGCGCCTCAAAGAGATGTCAGCATCGAGGAGGGGCCCCTTAGGGCCGAAGCCTGCCGGGTCAGCGGGATTGTCCGAAAGGGTTACCGCTGGCCCGGAACATAAAGGGCTAAGGAAGGAACACGGGTGGGTTTTAGTCAGTAAGAGTCTGACACTCCCTTCCGCTCCACCCAGAGCGGGAGGAGTCATTTGATGATTTCCCATCCGCAAAAAAAAAAAAAAAACATTTAAATGTATATGAAATATATCAGCCTGTAGATTGCAACCCGTGTACAGGACATCATTTAGTGATAAGCCTGTATCGGTCTTGGCACTGCCATCCAGCACAGGACGAACCTTGGTTGTTGCCTTGTCGTTGCGCACTACAGGATGATGCGGTAGATAAAAGCCTGCGGCGACTAATGCCTCAGGTGCGGTGCGGAACAGTATACCTTTATTTAGGTAATCACGAATAACATCGTCATATTTTAGTTTTAAACTAGGATCATTAGAAAATTTTTTTTCTAAACGTAGGAAGCGTGTTATAGCGGTATTATAAGAATTGCCTAGATTATTTGGGTCTTCTTTAAAAGGAAGGTCAACTGAATAGCTGCCGTCGGAGTTACGAACAGTGGTTGAAGTATAAATATTTTCACACTGCTGGTCGTCGGGACTTAAAAATGACTGCGAAGGTAATTCCTCGACTGCCCAAAATCTTTCGACAATCTGGTGCAGCGGGTCAGAAGTAAAAGCACACAATGTGCGGATAACGGGTTGCGGAGATATAATAGGAGCGTCACCTAAAATCAGGTAACCTTAAGTCGTTTCAAGGGCGGAGGGCATACCGTCATAAGGGGTTTTAATTTTATGAGTGAGTAAAATTTCACAATAAAATTTAACACCTAAAAGTATGTCTATTGTTCCCGGCTGCGAAAACTCATCGTCAGCGAGCGGTAAGTTACGAATAAATTCAATAGACGCTGTATCAGCACAGGTGTCCGGCAACTGTGACGTAATCTGTCCTACTACCATCGGCATTATAGAATATTCGCACTTATTATCAAAGCGAGACGTGAATTTAACAGAAGTAACACCGAGAATTTTTTGTGAGGCTCCTCCAATGCCTTGAACTTGCGAATAGCGGGTTTGAGTATCAATAGGAAGCGATAGTCGCTTACAACAAGTTGCGGAAAAATGATCACTTTGAGAGCCAGGATCCATAGACATCTCAAAAACTGCGTGCGGTTTAAAGAATCAACAAACTTTACTTTTGCGGTCCCTAACAACGTAGTCATTTGACAATTTGTTCGATCGTACGAAACTGTACACACCGATGCATCATTTGCAATAGTTGGGTCATTAGAAGCGGCGAGTGAATGAGTCATAGCGGACTCTGAATAACTGCTGCCCGTAGGGCGCGGCATGTCATTAGCGGTAGCGGAAATAGGATTAGAGGTATTGGACACCACAGAACCAACGTTGCAATTCGTTTTATCAATTTGTGTTGGATTGAAATGTAATAAGGTGTGGTGTCGCCTTGAGCAATGAGAACAAGAATGTTTCGAAGCACAAGAAAAAGCCTTGTGTTTTGTACTTAAACAATTGCTGCAGAAATTATTAAGTTTTATACAATTATATCTTTCTCGCGGGGTTAACTTATTAAATGACGAACAAGAGTATAAATGTTTATGTTGTTTCTCATCACATAAAGCGCATTTATCGCTTACACTTGGACCACACCCTACATCTGTATTAACAAAAGACTTGGACGGCTTAGGGATGCGCTTAGTTTGACGCTGCTGTTTAGACTGAGAATTACTATCTATCGATTTACTAAGGTTCATTGAACGAGACAAAACTTTACTTTGCTCCTTTATGAATTCAATTAAATTATGATAAGGAGGTATTTTATCTTTACGATAGATAATTTCAAATAATTTAACTGTGTCTGCTTCCAACCTTTGCAGAGCCAAATGCAAGAAAATAAATGCAGTTAAATCGTTAAGCTTCAATTGCTTAAGCGCTTGTACTGAAGAATCAAAATTATTTATAAATGAGTCTAACCCATCAGAACTAGCAATGGATAGCGGTGTAAACTGTAACAATTGGCTTAAATATGTGGATGCGAGTGAGCGAGGATCGTCATATTTTTGCACGAGTGCCTCCCAAATAATAATATAATTTTCTGCGGTTGGAGCCAACCCTGCGCAAACGCACGACACCTGCCCAGTTAATTTACCTACTAAATAAAATACTTTTTCGCTATTAGTGAGCGATGCGTTATCGTGTATCATGTTTTTAAATTGTTGATAAAACAATCGCCATTTCTTGACATTACCGTCGAATGACATCAATTCAATGGGCGGAAGGCGAGGGTTCGATTTTTGTAATGAAATTTGAGATTCAGGTTCATGACACTCGGTTTTATTATTGAGTAAAACCTGTTTTATAAAACAAAACATTTCTTCAAATGATAACCAGGAATCATATTTGACCTCGGAATCGGGGTTCAACTGTAAATTTAACATATTATAAGAATCTAAAACTTGTTGATAATCATTACGTAATGTATCAATATTTAAAGCACTAGAACAAAACGACTTATAATATTGTCGATCAGTATTTGTTATCTGTGCAAGTTCTAAAATATTTTCTACGCGTTTGTAAATTACATCACGTTTGACTACGTATAACGATAACTGGTTTTTACTAGTACTGGTAGTGTCGAAGAACTGATCTGCATCACTTCCCTTCCTCTTTGCTTTAGTCATTGTGAATAACTGTGAATATTTACAATAGCGGCGATAAGTAAGCAACACGACTATGTAAACAAAGTACTAATAAGCGGTTATAATCATAAAAAGATTAACTTTAGTTGCGAGAATAAAATAAATTATTGCGGGTCATCATCATCATCATCTGCCTAGCCTTTTCCCAACTATGTTGGGGTCGGCTTCCAATCTAACCGGATGCAGCTGAATACCCGTGATCAAGGGGGTAAGAGAAAAATATCAAAAGTACTGCACGCGTAGCATGAGCACCGGTTTGTCGACGGAAGAGTAGACAAAGATGACGTTCCGTGTAGACAGTACGACGGCAGCAAAGTAGAAAGAGTCAACTGCACTTTTTACGAAATTCACTTTATTCTACTCAGAATTCTTTGTTTTGTCATACGATTTTTTTTTCCTTTTTGGTTCTTAATTTTTACTGATATTAAGTCATATTATAAGGAGGGGTTCGTGGCTAAATAATAACAGCCGCACAAGTTGATCGATCAGGTTAAGCTACGCTTGCCGCGGTCGATCCGTGGATGGGTGACCATCTTTACATACCCCTCAGAGCCTTGGAAAGCACGTTAATTGGTCCCGGCTGTCATTCGTGGAACTTTGACTGTGGAATTTTGTTTTTTTTTTCGTGGGATTTTGTAGATAAGCGTATATACTTTATGGCCGTCGAGTAGAAAGTTTTCTACTGTCTTTAGCGATTACAAAATCTCTTCACTACCTTAGACAACTGTCAGTAATTGTCAGTGTGATTTTGACATTTGGGATGGAAAACTTTCTTCTAAAATAGTCTACATAAAAAAGGACCTAGACAAAGATAGTAAGAAATGAAAGACAAAATGACAGATTGTAGAAAGATTTCTAGGCGGTATGTCAAAAATGAAGAAAAGAAATGTCACTTTGTATAGAAAGAAATGTGTCTACTCTTCGTAGAGATAGAAGTGTTCATGCTACGCGTGCTGGTATGCAAACGTAGAAACGAAGCGAGCCGAAGTTCACCGAACAATTACGAACGAACGAGTTATCTAAAGAACGACCGTATAGGAACCGATTCAAAATGGCGGAATACCAAAATGGAATGAATTTGGAAAGAAATAACTTTTACGTTGTGTTGTACTATGCGATGCGGGTGCGGAAATAGAAAGAAATAGATGTCAGTGCGGGAAAATACAAAGAATAAACGACAATCTATTTATTACAGTAGTAGTACGTAGTACAGTGACCGTTTAGTTATATCTGACCATGCGGTTTGAATTAAGAATGCGACCTAAACGACCATAAACTAAATGCGGTTCGAAGTGACCAAAAATAAATCCGGCTCGAAGTGACCAAAAATAAATGGTGGCGCCTAAACACCAAATACTTGGGCGGAAATATTAAATTGTTTGCGTTTATCCCAGACGCAGGGAGCTGGTTCAATTAAATAGTAGACTGTATAATGCGGGGGTGAAAAGTACGTGGGTAGGTCTGACTTTGCACGACAATACGACACGAATTAGGACGACGAAAATTGTACATAGACAAAAGGAATTTGGCAGGAAAATGCAACACCACTGACCTGTAGATTCACCATCAATCCTCCACGTCGGCCGGCAGAAGGTTCGACTTGCTGGATCAGGCGCACGAGAGGTCGCACAGACGCCTTTCACAGCACAAACACGCACTTTTCGTAGTGTTCCAGACAATAGTTCGTAAATGCTTCGCAACAGTTCGCAACCGTAAATTAGCAATTAATTTACAAGGGAGCCTGTCATAGACCACTGCTCACGCGGGCAGCGGATCTCACACTGTCACCTTACATGGTGACAAGGACAGCGATAGTCCGGGGTTGCATGTGGGAAAAGGATAGGACACGATAGGATAGTGACGCATTTTGCAAGTCATATTTACTTCTACCCTATAATGAAAATAATGAACTAATACGAAATCCAACAATATGTATGGAACACCGACATTTAGAGTAGTCCATACGTTTTCATAAAATTAGATATTCACTGATATCGATGTGAATAAATGTCACGTCAACTAGTGAAAAGAAACGGCCTCTAAATTGATTGATAATATTGTATTTCTCGTATTGTTTCGTCTATAAAACTCGGAATTATTGATCATTGCTGTTCAAAACGTCTAGGCACTTTTTTGTATCCTATTTATAGTTTCTCTCGCTTCTTCTCTGATCATAAAACTTAAACTATTGTAAAGACATACACAGGTATGTCTTTACAATAGTTTAAGTTTAATATGATGTACTGTATGTCAGTGTACATGAATATTTTTTGTTAGGACACAGCTCTCTACGAATTCCGGCCGTGTCTTTTGTTGATAGAATACTTTAATACTGTTTCCAAGGAGTTTCTTGTCCTTCTTCTCCTTGATGACCTAGATTTGACACGGACGACTAGCTTTCTGAGAGGAAACAGAATAAAACTAGCCAACTGGATAATTTTAGATATGTATACCTAATTTAGCTGTAACATTGTGCGTACTTTTTTTGGGCGTTCAGTCCTTCACCGAGGGCGATTATTGATCGCGATCCCGATTATATCCAACTTCTGAACTATAAAAGTCCAGGAAATTAAAACAATTTGTCAGGATATCACTCACAATTTTTATTAAGTTTTCTACAAAATCACTTTATACTTCTGTACACTTCAACTGTTCGACGTCGACTGACTAACGATCGTGCGCACTACTTCCCACCACGCTTTATATTTTTACTGGAAACAGTCTAGTTTGACATTTATAATAAAACGTGGTGGTGCAACCGGAAGTAGTGCGTGCGATAACACTTTATTTTATTACTAGCTTCCGCCCGCGACTCCGTCCGCGCGGATGTCGGTCTTCGCGTGGATGGTTTATTTCTCCATTTTGAGTAACTCTGACAATGACATCGTATAAATATCTATTGGACCCAAATACGGCTAAGCCTATAATAATTAAGGAGATTTTGGTACTGGGTGTAGGTCTCAGATTCCCGTGACAGCATGTGACGTTCACGGTCAGCAGTGAGGCGTATATCCCTTTCAGTAAATGTTTCAGAGGAGCGAGATAGTGAATGACGTTGACGATCAGCACTTAACCTCAATTCGCGATCGGCACTGCTTTCACGTGCTCTTGCTTCAGCCGTTCCGTCTCGCATGCGGTTTAACCGGGATTCTCGCTCTTCAGTTGATTCTTGTGATCTAGCTAGTCTCATTCGCCTAGCATTTTTCGATGTTTTAGTAAGAGAAGATCGGTTTCTGGCAGGCATCGTGTTACAATAAAACTGTATTAAAAATATACAGAAATACAATGAAATGAGATGAGAGAGAGAAATATGAGATTAATAACTAACCTACTTTACCTTATAACCTAATTCCTATACCTATGTTTCCAAAGATAAACAAAAAGAAAATAAAATACCAACCTAAATAAACCAATTTACGATGAAAACTTAAACTACGTACGTACTATAATATTTACAAAAGTATTTACAAATAACTGATCGGAACAGTAATCAAAAAGGTCGCGCTGAAAAGCACGGTTTAAAATTACACGCATACAATATTAATTCTACGGACGACCGCTCGCCACACTGGACACGTCCGCTCGCATCATAATTCAGAATTTATATGCTTCGCGCGGCGTTTTTTTTTTTTTTTTTTTGTATGGCATCTCGTAGGTGTCCTTGAGAGGTCGTGACTACTTAACCGGACTATCCTGTGGTTGCCTTAAGTAAACTCAAAGCCTCCAGCCAGGGGCAAATGCACCGTGTGTTCGCGGTTCTACAGAACAACGTCTATGAATAAAACTGAAAAATAAGATTTTTTTTTCTACGTATTTTTCCAGGATAAAAAGTATCCCATTTTATGCCCAGGATAATAAGGTATAATTATACCAAGTTTCATCGAAATCGAACCGTTAGTTTTCACGTGATGCCTGCATATACAGACAGACAGACAGACAGACAGACAGACAGACAGACAGACAAAAATTTTTTTAATCACATATTTGGGTTTGGTATCGATCCAGCAACACCCCCCGCTATTTATTTTTTCAATATTTTCAATGTACAGAATTGACCCTTCTACAGATTTATTATATGTATAGATTAATGTAAACAGTATTTAAAAATTGTTATTAAATTTAAATACAGATAATATTTAAACATAATGAATGTCTATGATTGATCAAATTAAATAGCTAAAAATGCTTAATCGATTCCGGAAATCCGACTATCGAAGAAAGAGTTTCTAACAGTAGCGGCCGGCATTTTTGGCATCACGCGGTTTGTTTTACGAAATCGAGACAAAATCAAGACGATGGAAGGTTGGAGGGAGCGAAAAACTGGAGCGTCTGGCGTTTTCATATGGCTATGATTTTACGAGATTAAGGTTTATACGAAGTTGCTACACGTTCGGATGTTAAACCGGAAAACGGCGGTCAGGCGTCAGCGGCGCCCGGTCAGGCGTCAGCGGAGCCCAAGCAGGCGTTGGCAGCTAAAGATATAAAGGCGATGAGCGTGTTAGAAAATATAGTATAATCTATCTATAAGTGTTTAATATGATGTACTGAATGTCAGTGTACATGAATATTTTTTGTTAGGGCACAGCTCTCTACGAATTCCGGCCGTGTCTTTTGTTGATAGAATACTTTAATACTGTTTCCAAGGAGTTTCTTGTCCTTCTTCTCCTTGATGACCTAGATTTGGCACGGACGACTAGCTTTCTGATTAATTACTGACAAGACTAAATTGAATTAAATGTAGCCTTGTCTTTATGTGCTTTATTTCATAAAATCCTTTCCCTACATACATACCACATTCATGGGTACACACATTAAATAACTAGTAACCATTCTGATATTCAAAGCTTTATATTTGGGTAATATAATATATTATTAGCGATCAGAAGTGAATTTAAATTAAAAAAAAATATACACAACACAAAAACAACACTTATGTATTTTAATAAGTAAATAATTACAAGCACAATAGCAAAATAAAATGAGAAATATCAGAAATAGTTCCTAAACCCTAGCACAACCGTACGCTCCGACCGTCCAGGTAAAAAAGGGCAGAATGTTCTTGCGCAGCTCGTTTTATCAACTCGCCACCTCTTGAGACTCGATGACGCGATCGATGGCCACGCCTACTGCTTGGTGGTGTTGCCACGTTACACGGCCTCTCCTGACGGGCGGTCGTCCTCGTCCGCTACGCCAATGTCTTCGCATCTTGTCCTCGCCCGAGGCTCCGCCGATACATCTTGCAACGAGTCGTCCGACTCCGCTGTAATACACAAATACATTGGGCTAATTAGAATTTGTTTATACTTTAAACAAATACACACACCTTTCAAAAACATGTCTTTCACACATTATTCATGCAATCATATCGTATACTCATTTCTTACGCAAATCGTTCAAATTCGTTCATACAGATCAATCTCTTGAGGGCCCCCATTCATTTTTACTAAACCACTGTTGGTAGAGAATCACACTCAATACCACTGGTAAAGTGAACATAGAAATTACTTCAATTAAGCAATTCATTAACCGTGACAGAGAACACATCTCACATGTCAACGTGAATATGGAAGTACTCCAAACGAGTAATCCATCTGCCGTGACAGAGAACACATCTCCATGTCAACGTGGATATGGAAGTACTCCAAATGAGTAATCCATCTGCCGTGACAGAGAACACATCTCCATGTCAACGTGAATATGGAAGTACTCCAAATGAGTAATCCATCTGCCGTGACAGAGAACACATCTCAATGTCAACGTGGATATGGAAGTACTCCAAATGAGTAATGCATCTGCCGTGACAGAGAACACATCTCAATGTCAACGTGGATATGGAAGTACTCCAAATGAGTAATCCATCTGCCGTGACAGAGAACACATCTCAATGTCAACGTGAACATAGTCAGTACTTTAAATGAGTAAGCAACAGTAAGACATAAGACAATCAGTATAAGCAACTCACAATCAAAAAATGCTGCGCATGTCTCGGGAGTCCACTCTCCTGCCCATGCTACCATGTTTTCAGCTGCAGCCTCTGTACACTTTCCGTACGAGCCAGCCAATAACTCCAGTGCATACCGATGATGTGGAAGTTGTTTCATTACCTTGTAGGGCCCACGCATGCAGGAATCTAATTTTCCTACAGCCTGTGAAGTTTTAATAACAAACACCTTATCGTTAACATTAAACACACGAGGTGATTAGCGACCTTTGTTCACATAATCGTCTTGCTTTTGCTGGTTACTTGATAGTAGTGACGAGACACGTTGTCTCCGCAGCGCCATAGTCGCTTCACGGTTCGGAGTAGCGATATTTACCGCAACATCACGGACAAGAGCACGTATGATGGGAGTGGCAGAGTCACTGCCAATAAGCAGTTGGAGGGGGGACATACAGGTCGTACTGTGTTTCGTACTATTTAAAATAAGTTGGGTTTTCCACAACACATCTGACCAATCCTGACCTTTATGGTTAACTTCAATGCGGAGCAGGTTTAGCAGAGTTCGACAATAACGCTCAGCCTGCCCATTTTCATGGTGCATACCTGGCGTAATGAAATGGACGTCACTGCCAAAAGACCTGACCATGTCTTGAAAGGCAGCGCTCTCAAACATCCGCCCCCTATTCGTGACTAGAAGTCTCGGACAACCAAATAATGAGATCGCGTCCGTAAATGCTCGTTTCAACTCGTTTGTGTCTTGACGATGGAGAGAGTACAAAAGACAATATTTTGTAAATGCATCAATTATAATTAATACGTACTTAAAGCCTTGAGATTCGGGCAGGGGACCAAGTACATCCATGTGTATAATCGAAAATGGAGCGTCCGGTTTAGACCATGATTCTATGGGTTGATGAGGCGCACGTGGCACTCGTTTGTGGGACAGGCATACAATACAGTGTTTGAGATATTTTCTAACAAATGATCGTAAACCAGGGAACCAGAAATGCCGCAAAATGAGTTCTACCGTCTTATCATACCCAATATGATCTTGATCATCATGAAATACATGAAGTAAACTCAATCTGTACCCCTTAGGAATATAACATAATAAGCGAAATTCTTCGCCGATGGGAGAGTACTTAACATATAAGAGACCATTCTTTATGACGTATCGGGTAGAATCTAATTGACCATTATTGAGTTTATCGATAAGTTTAAGTGTCTCCTCATCAGCGGATTGAGCTAACTTAGCCCAATTTTTGGGGTTTTGAATGTGACATACATCTATAGGGTTCCTACTTAAATAGTCAGCATGAGACATTAAAGACCCTTTCCGATATTCATAAGTATAATGAAAGTCCTGCATGATAAGCCACCACCTAGCTACGCGTGGAAGTAAATCTTTCTTTCGCTCAGTTAACTTTAAAGCATTACAGTCCGTAACGATCTTGAAAGAAATCCCTAACAAGTATTTCCTAAAGTTTTGAAGGGCCTTTACCACAGGCAACGTTTCTAATTCGTATGAGTGGTATTTAGACTCCGCGCCCTGAGTTGATTTGCTAAAATACGCTACGGCGCGCCTAAGTCCTCCCTCATGAATTTGTATCAAGACTGCGCCATAACCGATTGCGCATGAACCGCTTTCTTTTTAACTAATATCACGGGGCTCGCGTATGGAGATTCAGATTCCCGTATAATGCCCTTGCTCATTAAATCATTAATAATATTGCGAACGCGAAGTCTCTCATCATACGACAATTTATACGGTCTGTAACACACTGGTTCAGTATTGGAAACTTCTATTTTCATGCTACCTGACGTAACTGTAGACGTAGCCGTGCCCGATATAAAGTAATTCGAAAAATCACGTATAACCGACAAAAGTAATTCCTTTTGTTCACCTTCAAGAGGCGTGTTCACTTTACTATTATCAGATTTATCAGTGATATTGTTCACAGATACAGGCATATCTGAACGCGTTAACAGCTGAACACCGTTCCGTCGAATATACGTGACACCCGCGCGATTCAATATATCGGTACCTATTATAACCGGTGTGCTGATGCAACTATGTGGGACTACGTAAAGATCGGCTTCGATAGACATGTGGGGTAGTTCAATAATTAGCGTCACATAGGAGGTACATTCGACTAGCTGACTTCCTATACCCCGTAAAACACGATGGGTCGGTTTCTGGTTAGCCTTAAAATATTTCAACAACGACTTCGATATGAGTGAGATGCAAGAACCACTATCTACTAACACATCTACCGGTACCCCTTCGATTACAGCGCTTGTAACATCTGTCGTTGATTTCGAGGCACTATCATCCGATTTTCTACAAAAATTTACACTATGCGAGTTAAGTTTGGTTGATTCGGAACGCTGTTTGGCAAAACAATCATTGACTACGTGGCCAATTTTTTTACAAAATGAACATGTTTTCGTTGAAGGTGACGGTGTCTGTGTTTCAGACGGTTTTGACTCCGATCCGTTGTTAGACCGCACTCTCTTAGCACTGTAACAGTCTATACGTTTGTGTCCAATCTTTCCGCAAAAATGACATTTTAAATTGCTAACCCCTTTCTTATTTTCATTATGCCGGACGGTGGAAGAACTAGAACCAGGGCGTGATACGCGAGAACTATCGCGGGTAGACCGAAAATCATTTTTTGGTTTTACATACATTGACAGAAATTGTACTAGATCACCGGATTGTAATTTAGCATTAGTGGCTGCGGCCTTAATATGCGGATCAGTAACACCCCTTAACACTATGGCAACGATTAACTCGTCAGACAATCCCTTAACCAGTCCCAACCTCAATAACGAACGCCTAGCGTATTCGGCATAAGTAGCATAACTTTTAGAATCTTTGGTCATCACTTCGTAAAGAATGGTCGCAATATCGACGGTTCGCGGGCACAATGTTTTAAACTCCCTTTTGAATGAGGTCCATGAACGATCGGTGCTAGACCACTCGTCCAACCAAACACGCGCGTCTCCCTTTAAACAGTTTCCAATTCGCGACAAACACTCGTTATCGTCCCATCCGTTAATTTCTTTAGCCCTATCTACTTCCTTGCACTAAACGTCTATATTGTGAACATGTGGGTCAAAGTTAGAAATAAAATAATTATTAGACCGCACTTTAACCAATGAAGTGATAGCCTCTACGATTCTGTCAGTTGTATCTCCGCCGGTTGAGGTACTTTCCCGAGATATTGAGGGTGGTACGTGATCGATTGTCGAGTCGTCATCGCGCACATCACCGGTGACTGCACTATTTGCTAACGCGGGTAGGACCGGTTGCGGCGATGTCGACGGAACCTGTAAAGGAAACCTGGACGGCGGCGGCGTAGCAAAACGTTCCTCAAGTGTATTTAATCTGGCAAGGATAGCATCCAGCGCATCCTTACTCGAATCACGCTTGCGTTTACGAGAGCGAGATTTATGTTCGGACATTATTCGACTTCACTAAGCTTCTACCTGATGAAATGAAAACTACTATAAAATGATTTTAAAATCAACAAGACACTTATTTTCTTAATAAAATGTCGATCAGGAATAACAAAAGCGGGTAGGCAAAATGAGGCACTATCCCACTTCTGATATTAGCGATCAGAAGTGAATTTAAATAAAAAAAAATATATACACAACACAAAAACAACACTTATGTGTTTTAATAAGTAAATAATTACAAGCACAATAGCAAAATAAAATGAGAAATATCAGAAATAGTTCCTAAACCCTAGCACAACCGTACGCTCCGACCGTCCAGGTAAAAAAGGGCAGAATGTTCTTGCGCAGCTCGTTTTATCAACTCGCCACCTCTTGAGACTCGATGACGTGATCGATGGCCACGCCTACTGCTTGGTGGTGTTGCCACGTAACAAAATAATAATAAAAGTACTAAATCTGTCCATTCCATCAGAGCAATGAAAAACTATTTTCACACATTTAGTGTTCCAAAACGTGTTATTTTCGATATAGGTACGTCATTCACTTCTAAAAGTTTTCAAGATTACTTAAGTTCATTAGGTATTAAACATGTAATGAACGCTGTTGCGACTCCGCGGGCCAATGGCCAAGTCGAGCGATACAATCGAACTGTTTTATCAGCATTGACAGCTACTAATTATGGCAAATCCGAAAATAAATGGGATGAACATATTTCAGAAATTCAGTGGGGACTTAATAACACCCTAAACAAAGGTACCGGGAAAAGCCCTGCTCAGGCACTGTTTGGTCTTAATTTAGTGAGTACCTCAAATGCGTTATTATAGCTTAACGTTACAAACGACACAGAAAGTTCGGCCACTTCGCTAGAGGACACTAGAAAAGAAATTTCAGAACATGTTAAAGAAAATCAAGACATACAAAAAGAACGTTTTGATAAAGCTAGGAAAAAAGTCAATTATAAGATAGGAGAACTTGTAAGGGTAGAAAGAGATGTTCCATCAATAGGAAAAAGTAGGAAATTAGTTCCTAAACTTAGAGGACCATATCGTATTACAGAAATTCTTGATAACGACCGATACGTAATTGAAGATACACCACTATCTAAAAAGGGAAATAGAAAGTTCAGCGGTATCTTTTCAGTAGATAAAATTCACCCCTGGGTAGTTTTTAATAGATCGGACTCAGAGTCTGAGGTGCCGGAAAATGACAACACAGACTAATTTAAGATTGATTGGTATTGATGATATTATAGTAAAGTTAAGTCTAATACCTTATCTGAGAATATGTCTGAGGTCTCGGATAAAGAGATATTAAGGATATGTATGAGGCCTTGATATCTTAAGTTTATTATGTATGTGGTGTTTGTGGCTTATCTGAGAATATGTCTGAGGTCTCAGCTAAGACAGGTGTTAAGAATATGTTTGAGGTCTTAACATCTTAAGTTAAGTGGCTTATCTGGGAATATGTCTGAGGTCTCAGCTAAGACATGTGTTAAGTATATGTCTGAGGCCTTAACATCTTAAATTAAGTGGCTTATCTGAGAATATGTCTGAGGTCTCAGCTAAGACAGGTGTTAAGGATATGTTTGAGGCCTTAACATCTTAAGTTAAGTGGCTTATCTGAGAATATGTCTGAGGTCTCAGCTAAGACAGGTGTAAAGGATATGTCTGAGGCCTTAACACCTTAAGTTAAGTGGCTTATCTGAGAATAAGTTGATACTTATTCTCAGATAAGATAGGTGTAAGATAGGTAAGGTCTCGGCTAAGATAGGTGTTAAAGATATGTTGAGGCCTTAATATCTCAATTGTAATCTAATGTGTAGGTAGATTTAAGAAAATACACAAATAAGTTGAGTATATTTTAGCCTGACCGCCGTTTTCCGGTTTAACATCCGAACGTGTAGCAACTTCGTATAAACCTTAATCTCGTAAAATCATAGCCATAGGAAAACGCCAGACGCTCCAGTTTTTCGCTCCCTCCAACCTTCCATCGTCTTGATTTTGTCTCGATTTCGTAAAACAAACCGCGTGACGCCAAAAATGCCGGCCGCCACTGTTAGAAACTCTTTCTTCGACAGTCGGATTTCCGGAATCGATTAAGCATTTTTAGCTATTTAATTTGATCAATCATAGACATTCATTATGTTTAAATATTATCTGTATTTAAATTTAATAACAATTTTTAAATACTGTTTACATTAATAATAAAATAAAGTGTTATCGCACGCACTACTTCCGGTTGCACCACCACGTTTTATTATAAATGTCAAACTAGACTGTTTCCGGTAAAAATATAAAGCGTGGTGGGAAGTAGTGCGCACGATCGTTAGTCAGTCGACGTCGAACAGTTGAAGTGTACAGAAGTATAAAGTGATTTTGTAGAAAACTTAATAAAAATTGTGAGTGATATCCTGACAAATTGTTTTAATTTCCTGGACTTTTATACCACCAAGATGCTTGTTTTTTTTGCTTGTCGACACACACGACCAAGCTCCGTCAATCCGAAGACAATCTTCACGACTTCACCTAAATACGGTTACGTGCCTGTGCCCATGACCTATTAGGACTTTTGGGAATAACAACACAGAGTTCACACAGTGAATTTTATTTAGGTGAAACAACGAGGAATAAACTTACAGGCAGCCTCCATGACAGTTGGAATGAGAGAGAGTGTTGCTAACATAACAATTTAAAATTACTTTAAATCATTGAATATAAGTGTTGCCACTTAATACAGCATCTTTAACATTATTTCACTGAATTTAATTAAAAAACGCCGTGAACACAATATCAACAAATACAAAATTACAAATTGAAAACGGCACTCGGTGACACAACAATGACATATAAGGAATAACAATTCAACAACCACCAAATACTCTAAGAAGTTCTCTAACCGCCAACCATTCTATTTAGTCGAATTATTGCCTATCATTTTAAACATAGGCGATAGTACTACATTTTGAGCATATATATGCAGTTCTCTCTCCTTATTAGTGAGAAAGAAAGAAACAAAACTTAAGGAAGTGACGTTACATACGACAAATGAAAAAATTGTGTATTTAATATCTATTAAATACACAATTTTTTCTTTGAACATTGGACACTAGGATTTCCCCTGTTTGTGTGTTTTTATGTCAATTTTTGTGTTCCTTATTTTGATAAATATGCTGTATGTTTCCCATGTAATAATAAAATAAATGAAAAGGTTGTTTAAGTAAAATGTATTTTATTTAAATTTAAGTTAATTTTCATCACAGAAAGCCTCCTAGGTAGCTGCATAATGCCCCGCTCATTGGTAAGCTAGAATTTCATTTTCCTGTAATTTTGGCTTGAAATTCACGTTGTATAAGTCGTCGGTCTTCAAAGTCAGTGGCCGCCAACATATTCTATACTAAATAAGCTCTTCCAGACATTATTTTGACTCAAAATACTCACAAACGTATATAATTTCAATGTAAACACATGTTTCACGTGTCAAAATGCCAGTCACTTACGTAACTACTATCGTAAGCGTATTTTTCGATAGCGTCTGTCAAATTATTAACTCATGGTGCCGTTTTGTATGGCGACAGCTGAAAAACGTTAGTGACTATCGAATAGATTACGTTAGGTTTCTTACCTATCGAAATCTATAGTGCTCATGGTACGAATTTTAATTCTTCCGGTGACCGCTAGGAGCGCTGTACAATATTTCATACATATTATTTACGTAGACGCTAGCGAGTTTTGGCTGTGCAAACTCATGGTAGAGCTACTGAGAGGCAATTCTCGTAATGTTAATAAGAACGTTCGCAGTCTGCCGGTCGATTCTGTAAAAATCTCACCGTGAAAACTTAGGTGAAGTGGGAGTTTTTGCTAGGAATTGACACTTGACAGCTCACTCCACGCTCCCTTCACCTACGTTTTCACGGCGAGATTTTTACAGAATAGCACCGCTGGTCTCAGTCTCAATCTGTCAAAAATACCTCTAATTTCCCTACATTTTGACATTTGTTTGTCGCCGAGATGAGACTGCGACTAGATTTTGAACGTTTTAAATTACGAGAATTGGCCTTCAGCTGGTAACTTGTATAGATTGTACGTAACCTCACTTTTTGCAATTACAGAACAACAGATTGCCAAAATCCGCAAAATTATCAGTGGGTGGTACTCGTAATAGCTATCAATTGACACCAATTTCATCATCTCATCATCTTACATCCAGGGCCAAGAGGCTATCAGCGCAAAAGTGGTGTAAGCCACAATTTTTGTTGATTGCAGTTTTGGTGGTGTCTTACTTTGCTCTATTTCTGTGATAGATTATGGTCTGTGCAAAAACGATGTTTTTAGCGGCATCTATTTTTGACAACAAAAGTGGCTTACTCCACTATTGTATAGAAAGTTGATAATGTAAGTAATGTAGCTTACACCAAAACTGCATACACCACTTTTGCGCTGATAGGCTCGTATGAAATCATATCAATCGCCTCTAGAACTAAATTCTACAATCTGACGTTTTATTTCACGCTGTGTTACATAATCTCTAATCGTTGACCTTTTGCATTGCTAAATGCAAAACGCATTATACAATACTGCGTAGTAGAGACGTAGTACTAGAGTTCAGTAATTAATGATAACGCCAAACGTCATTCGGGTGTTTTCCATAACGGAGCTGTTTTGTAAAACAGCCAGTGGTTACGTAAAACAGCGAATTCGACAGCCCATCTGCGACAATATAGAATCAAAACATATGAGGAAACCGATATATACTAGAACAAAATATCGAAGACATGTGACATCTACCAACCCGCACTGGGCCCTTGTGGTGGATTACGGCCCACTCACCGAGAGGAGGCCTATGACCCAGCAGTGGGAACATTATAGGCTGATTATGCTATTTACTTTCTATGATAAACTTATTTCCACCATGCATTTCTCTCACAGGGATCAGAAGGCCGAAGCGACCGAAAAGTGGCTCCTCAATCCTTACGGACATTATTCCATGTCCGTAAGGATTGAGGAGCCAGTTTTTGTATCTTAATGAAATTAATATACTTATTTAGTAGTAAGTTTAAAAATATTGTAGGATCCATCCTCGAATTTGTAGTATGTTCAATAGATATGAACATAAAGGTGGCTCCTCAATTCAAATGTTTGGACTGAGGAGCCACGTGGAACACGGAAAGTATATAATGAATATTCTTGAAAATATTGTAATATTTAGTAGTAATTGTGTATAATGCCTACTAAAAATCTGATTTCAGTACTGTTGATATTCAAGAACATACAATACTTTTAATTTGGCTCCTCAATCTACATGAGAGCGTGAATTTCCATAAAAGTAATTGGTCAATATAAATTCCACTCCAAAAAACATTTAGTAGTACTTAAGTGTGTTTGAATTTGTAAAATATAGAGAAAGTAGTAAAACTGAGTGAATTTAGTAAATTAACGTATTTTATTTGGCTCCTCAGTCCTGACGTTCTGCATAATAAATAATTGATTGTATCTACCTGAAATCAATAACCAGAGGCATATATCTATATATATAAAATTCAAAGTCCTGACTGACTGATTGACTGACTGACTGATATATCAACGCACAGCCCAAACCGCTGGACCTAGAGACTTGAAACTTAGAAGGTGTGTTCTTTGTGAAGAGTAAGTATCCACTAAGAAAGGATTTTTGGGAATTCAACCCCTAAAGGGTTAAAATAGGGGTTGGAAGTTTATATGAAAGTCCGACATTTTTGAAGTAAGGATCTTCTAGTTTTGTATTTAGGCTGACAATTAAAAATTAATTTATACGTGTCTCAGCGTTTTTGATAATTCCACCCCCGAAGGGTTAAAAAGGGGGATGAAGTTGTGTATAGAAAGTCATTCATTTTTGACGTAAAAATCAATAAATTTATTATCTAGGCTTATGATTGGAAGCTAACACAACGGTGTTGTTAGAATTTCATCCATTAAGGGGGTGAAAGGAGGGATGAAATTTTGTCCTGACTGACTGATATATCAACGCACAGTCTAAAACGCTGGTCGGTACCGCTGGGTAGAGAAATGAATTTTGGAGGGTGTGTTCTTTGTGAAGAGTAGATATCCACTAAGAAGGGGTTTTTGGAAATTTAACCTTTAAGGGGTGAAAAGAGGAGATTTTGTTTGTATGAAAAATCTTATTCCTTGAGTTAATAACCATGAAACTTGGCACGAATACTTATCTAAATAAATTATGAAGTTTGGCTTTTTTTTTTTCTAAACTACCCCCTGGAGGGGGATTGGGAGGTGTAAAAGTTTGTATGGAAGAATTTTAACGCGCGGTCCGATTTACTCGAAACTCAGTATTTAATACTTTTGACAAAAATAATCAATAATAACAGCCGCACAGATTGATCGATCAGGTTACGCAGGCTTCGCTTGCCGCGGTTGGTCTGTGGATAGGTGTCCATCTTTACATACCGTGACCACTCCGTGCCTCGGAAAGCACGCTAAGCCTTTGGTCCCGGCTGTCATTCGTGGATCTTTGACAGTCGCTAGGGGTGGTCAGAAGCCCGAAAGTTTGACAACCAGTCTTATCAAGGGGTATCGTATTTGGGTTGTGGAGGTCAGATAGGCAGTCGCTCCATGTAAAATACTGGTACTCAGCTGCATCCCGTTGGACTGGAAGCCGACCTCAACATAGTTGGGAAAAGCCTAGGCAGATGAAGAATCAATAATAAGTGTATGGGGTTTTCGAAAATTATTGACCCCTGATGGGACAAAAAGTGATGATTCGATTTATAAGGGGATTTTAATGAGTGCCTTGATAAACTCAAAAAAAATGGTACTAATAAATTTGGACTTGAAACTTGGCACAAATAATTATAAAGTTCGAATTTTTTTGGAATTCTAAACTAACCCAAAGGGGAGAATGGGGTTGTCAAATTTAGTATGGAAAAATTTTAATGCGCGGTCCAATTAACTCGAAACTCAGTACCTATCTAAGACCAAAATAAATAATACAGTGGTTCAGGGTTTTTCGAAAATCTACCGCTAATGGGGTGAAGAGGGGTAGTCAATTTCACAGGGCAGAATTTTATTACGAGGCTTGATTAACTGGAAAATTGGTATAAATAATTTAAATTATGTTTCGAAATTCCACCCCTATGGGGATAGAAAGAGGGGATACATGAAAGGGGTTTATATGAAAAATTTTATTCATTTGGTTAATAGATTAGAAACTTGGCAATATTTGGGTCAGTAAATAATAAAGATTGTCACTTTTAGTTTAAAAAATCCCTCACAGAGATTTGGGGGGTGACAAAGTTGATGGATTAGAAAAATATTTAACCCGCTGTCGGATTAACTCGAAACTACTAAAACCAAAATTAATTTTAAAAAAATGATTTAGGGTTTTTCAAAAATTGACTCCTACGAAGGTGGAAAATTCTACTGCTTGCTTCCATTAACTCGAAAATGGGTATGGGTCTTTGAGTCAAGTTATGAACACATCCCAAAACATTTTTCAAAATTAGGTACTCCCCTGGGGGGGTAAAAAGCTGGGATACAGTTTATTTAAAAAATCTGATCCCTTTGAGCTATAAACTAAAAAATTGGCCCGAAAACTTATTTATATCTAAATAAACTAGTATCTAAATAAATGATAAAAATCATAAACATACATTTTCGAAATTATAAGAGGAAAGTACGAATTTGACGCGGACGAAGTCGCGGGCAGAAGCTAGTATATATATATGTAGTATAAATGTCTACTAAATACATACAGAGTATGACACAAAAATCTCTTAGGCACTAAACTATATTATCATTTTGAAACGTTAAGAAATTAAAAATATTATCAGCTTGCTACTAATAACAATATGTAATTGCTATTGACTTGCTATCAAGAAACGATATGTAATGGTACCTACACTAACTTTTTCTTATCACCCACAGCTTTGTAAGAAAAATATCTGCGCATCTACTACTTACTAGTTTATTTACGAGTACCTACCTACCGTTCTTCATAAGTTTGTGTATCGAGTATTATGCATTATTAATTAACTTGTATTTCTCATGATGTATGAAGCATACATAACAATTTCAATCGTTCCGTTCAACTGAACGAACCTAACTCAGTCATCATTCGCAACCTGCCAGTGTAACACGTTAGCTATTTTTTATTAATGTACCTTGTGCATACTATACTTAAATACAGTCCACTATAGTTTCTATTCTATGTGGTTTTATTACCAGTGTCCTCCACATAGAAAATGGTCCTTCGAGGAAAATAGTGTTCGCGGCAGTTTTTTATTTAAAAAACTCTATAAGGTGGGCGAGTGGCTCAATTTTGTCGGCGTGGACTTCCGGTTATCAATACCGCGTGGCGCGTTGTCATACAACGCACCTCTCAACTTTCGCGTCGCGTGCGAAGAGGAAGTATTCTACAGCGTGCAACAGAACGCCTACGCGGACGAGCGAGAAGCGCATACGCGTGAGAACGAGAAGCGCGGTCTACTCGGACGCCAGTTGGTCGGCGACGTCTACAGTTCCAGAAACTTCCAGCAAGCTGCCGGGCGTTGTCACTTGTCCGTGTTCCGTGTCCGACGATTGTTCACCATCCGACGCCATCATCCGCCATTTTGTGTGGTGTTCTATCAAGTGAATTTCGTGAATCACGTCTCACTACGTATTTCAGCCATTTTCAGCATTGTGCAATTATTGCATTCTGCATAATTATTTACTTAGCATTCATATATGCGCAAAATTGCTAGCATTGCAAGTTTTTAAAATTTGTGTAGCTTCACAAACTCAGTCATCATCATGGCAAACAATTTAAAACGCCTAATACTGGCCAGAGGCCAGGCAAAAGGAACTATAACGACACTATGTAAGTTTGTTGAGTCCGAGGACGTCGACAAAGCCCCTATAAGGGCGCTTATGGTAAAAAAAGACAGGTTGGTCATCGCCTTTTCAGAATATAGCTCATTTAACATCGATATATCTGTTCTTGATGAAAATAACGGTGAAGATTTTGGTCACTATGAATCTATATATTTAAGTGCCTTAGCCGCATTCGAAGATGCCATCGAACAAAAATCTAGCCCAAGCAAATCTCCGAACCACGAAGCGGAGAACGATGAGGAAGGCAAAAACGCTATGAAACGCCTCCGGGTGGGAGGCGTTATAAGTATTTCCAAGTTTGGAGGTGAGGTAGGTGACTTTCAAGACTTCATTAGGTAGTCTATTTAAAAGTGTCATCGACAAAAACACCTAACTGTCACAATGTGATAATAGTACATTATGATACATGTGTGCTATGTTGATCATTATGCTCGAGGCGGTATTATTAGTCTAATGATCAATGCACACGCGTTTCATACGACGTTTTTCAACACACTTGCGAGGAAAAAAACAGACTTGTATTGTTAAATATTAACTTCTTTGGAAAATGGCGCGCTAGTTTTGTTTTTCCGCGCGCCGTGCTAGGCAGCACTAGCGATGCGCGCGCAGGTGTAAATAAAAGCACCGACTCTCATTTTAAATATATTAGTCTATGGTACTGACAAAACCGATCCGCCCCGATCACACGAACCTGTTTGAGAATGAATTATGCTACACATCAAATCTTAAATTTTAATGAATGTGCGTTAATTAGGAGTGTTGGATAAACACCTCATAATATGTTCATATTTAGCGCACAAGTTTACTATTATTAATTTTCCTTGTATAAATTCAAGTCATACGATACTCGCCATTTTGATGACAGTGGTGGTCGAGGCTAAAAAACATAGAAATTGGAGATTTCGAACACCCTAACTTCACCACAGGGGCTGTGAATAATACATCATTTAATTATTTGACGAATTTATCCATAGTTTAAGGTAAATAAGTACTTAGTGGTAATGAAGTTTTTGGATATCTGTCGAAGTTTCGCGCCAATCGTGCGTGTTTACATTTTACTTTTCACAAATTTATTATTTACTAGCTTCCGCCCGCGACTCCGTCCGCGCGGATGTCGGTCTTCGCGTGGATGGTTTATTTCTCCATTGTGAGTAACTCTGACAATGACATCTTATAAATATCTATTGGACCCAAATACGGCTAAGCCTATAATAATTAAGGAGATCCCTCTATTGAGCTACTGCTGTTGAGCTCGCGTTCTGTAGTAAGTATTTTTTTCAAGTAATTCCGACCTTGATAAGTAGCATGTAGCAGTAAATTACTGACAGTGACGAACAGTTTGCAATAATAAAAAAGTGATCGTGACAATGCGACAGAAAGTTAATTGAGAGCTTCAGCATACACAACGTTGTTAGTGAGCTCGTCCGGAATATGAACATGAAGATTTCTTGGACTGCTCACACGGGAAAGAGCTACGTAAAGTTGCCCGTGTGAAAAACAACTCGCGGTAAGATCTACGCCAGCAACTCCTAGGGTCTGACCTTGAGCCTTATTTATTGTCATGGCGTAACACAAAGCTACAGGAAACTGTATTCTCTTAAATTGAAATGGAAAATTATCCACTACGGGTAATGCAACGTGTGTTCGCGGTTCTACAGAACAACGTCTATGAATAAAACCGAATAATAAGATTTTTTTTTCTACGTATTTTTCCAGGATAAAAAGTATCCTATTTTATGCCCAGGATAATAAGGTATAATTATACCAAGTTTCATCGAAATCGAACCGTTAGTTTTCACGTGATGCCTGCATATACAGACAGACAGACAGACAAAAAATTTTTTAATCACATATTTGGGTTTGGTATCGATCCAGCAACACCCCCCGCTATTTATTTTTTCAATATTTTCAATGTACAGAATTGACCCTTCTACAGATTTATTATATGTATAGATTTATTTATTTATTTAATACTTCAAGCACATAAATGTACAGAGGCGGACTTAATGCCATAGGCATTTTCTACCAGTCAACCTTTGGGTGATGCAGAGACAAACAGTGGTAGGTGCAATCAAGAACATTGAGGAATAAATATTTTAAATATAAAGATACGCATATACCTATTAAAACTATGAATATAATATATACCTAATTACATATAAATATAAGCACAAATAAATATACATAAATACATGAATATACTTACTAAAAAGAAATAAGACAAACAATGAGAAAATATTACCGTTGTGATGATACTGCCAGCTTCTTGCGAATGTGCTCACGAGCCTTAACTTTAAAGTACAATCGGTTGGTTGCCATCCTGATTTCCTGGAAATTTCACACACACAGTTAAATGTAAGATTTAAAATGTGACAAATATTATTGAAAATATTGTGAACAACACGAAAATGCCCAGGTCTTAACGTAATATTCAAACACAGGTCCTGTACGGTCTCATCGCCGTACATTTTTTTCTGCTTACTCTGTAACCTACTTTAGACCAACGATGCGCGTCATAAGTTAGCGTAATAAAATGACATGACTAACGAATTAAAATATAGTGAACTTATAACTGAGTAGCTATCAACAACTGAGAGAAATAATCGCCTTCCACTCTAGTACTGTTACTTACTCTTAACTTAAATAAACTTAACTACTTAGTGCATCTCAGTGGAACGTGTTTCTCTATACTAACTGAACTTACCAACCTTCACGACAAATCGGTGTACGGAGTTAACTACTACAACCCGTACATTTATGGTCCTTCGAGCCTTCGTGTATCTTAGTGTGTTTCTGTTTATTGTTACGGTAGCGAATCGGTTCAGCTGGTCTCCCAGAAGAGGGTCGCCCCAGTTCGATTGAGAAGGCGCAAATACCTAGCAAGAGTACAGGCACATTGAGTACTGAAATTAGCTACAATTACTGGAAGAGCCTTCGACTACTGGAAGAGCCTTCAACTACTGAAGCTAACTACAACTACTGGAAGAGCCTTCGACTACTGGAAGCGCCTTCAACTACTGAAGCTAACTACAACTACTGGAAGAGCCTTCGACTACTGGAAGCGCCTTCAACTACTGAAGCTAATTACAACTACTGGAAGAGCCTTCGACTACTGGAAGCGCCTTCAACTACTGAAGCTAACTACAACTACTGGAAGAGCCTTCGACTACTAGAAGAGCCTTCAACTACTGGAGCTAACTGGAACTACTAGAAGAGCCTTCAACTTCTGGAAGAGCCTTCGACGATAACTAGAAGAGTCTTGAACTACAAGGAGAATCTTCGGGACCAAAAAAGGTACTTTGTGAACTACAAGAAAGCTATTGTCTATCAAGATGAATAAGCTATCGCTACAATCAACATGTTTTGAAAATATCAAAACATTATGCACCAACTATAGCAAGGACAGCAAGACCAGAAAAACAAAGGAATACTTGAACAAGCGGCTGTCCTCGTTAGAAGCTCAATGGATGGATTTCGATGAACGCCATACATTGCTGTTGCAAGAAATTGAAGACAGGAACATAAACTATTTTGTGGAAGATGTCTACGGTAAGACAAAGACCATGTACGAAACAACTAAAGCAGACATTTTAAAAATGTTACAAACTACTGAAGAAAATGTCAAATTTGACTGGACAGACTTTTCGAGAGGAGAACCTGATGAGAAAACAAAGACTTTGCTGATTCGTCAGGAATGTAACTTCAAGGCCATCGAACGGGTTATGGCAAAAATTGATTTTGAAGGTTTAACTGAAAAATGGGAACTTGACGATCACTTGTCAATCTTGAAGTCGAAGTGGGAAGCTGTGGACAACACTCATTGGGAACTGGAAGCCTTACTGAAAGGTTCGAAACATACGTACTATGACAAGTTCAACAGTATGGAAGCCAAGTATGACGAAACAAGGAAACGACTGAAAAGCAAGATGTGGGCCACCGCTCATCACCAACATTCAGCACCGAGAATCGAGATCCCAGAGTTTTCAGGACACTACAGCAAATGGATATCTTTCAAAGATC
The DNA here is from genome assembly GCA_916614155.1 of Mesoligia furuncula. Lineage (NCBI taxonomy): Eukaryota > Metazoa > Arthropoda > Insecta > Lepidoptera > Noctuidae > Mesoligia > Mesoligia furuncula. The sequence continues at coordinate 114,685 of CAKAJR010000040.1, forward strand.
TTTTCCTGGAAACCATACACAAAAACCCGACATTGAATAAAGCTCAAAAAATGCAGCATCTGAAGACCAGGCTGAAGGGTGAAGCAGAAAGACTGGTGCAACACTTGAGCATAAGTGCTGATAACTACACTTCGTGTTGGGATATACTGAATCAACGGTACAACAACCGTCGACTACAATTCTCATCATACATGAACACTATGCTGCAGTTGCCTGTCATACAGAAGCCAGACGGTTACAACTTGAAGAAGCTGCATGACGTAACAACGGAATGTCTAAACGGTTTAACAAACATTGGTTTTGATATATCCAGTTGGGATCCTATGATTGTACATCTGATGTCACAAAAACTAGACTGTGGGACTTACAATGAATATATAAAGAACTTGCACGATAACAGAGACGTGCCAACACTACAGGAATTTTTGATGTACTTAGAAAACCAGTTTATGGCGTTTGAAACCATGAAGACTTCAAAGAAAGACATACAAAGTTCAGAGAAGTCAGCTGGGACTGAAAAACAAATACATCGAAAAAGTTTCGACCATAAGAAGTGGATTTCAAAAACGTATCACGCTTCATACGGGCAATGCCCTCTTTGCAAAAACAATCATGTTTTGATGCGATGTCAGCAATTTATTGACTCGGATACGAAGCAACGAAACAGCATAGTTGCAAAATTGCGTCTTTGCAAAAACTGTTTGTTTAGTCACGAAGACCAAACTTGCAACTCAACGAAAACTTGTAAGGAATGTAATATGAAGCATCATACACTCTTACATTACAACAATTCGAACAAAAATACACCTTCGACGAGCAATGAACACCAACGCACAGGTCAACGATCTTCGAAGGAAACTGAAACGCCGAGTTCAAATCATCTATCAGCCAACGAGATGGAAGTTTTACTGACAACTGTCCAAGTTAAGGTCAAATCGATAGATGGAACTTACGTAACTCTTCGTGCGCTCGTAGATCGGGGCTCACAAGTTAACATCATGACTGAGAATGCAGCACAACTTCTAAGGCTACCAAGAAACAAACTAACAGCGAAGATATTTGGAGTTGGAACTGTATCAAGCGACTGTAAAGGACGCCTTAAACTAACATGCAAATCAATCCACTCCGAATATACTTTCACAACTGAAGCATTGATTATGAAGAAACTGATCAATAAACTACCGAACAACACATTTGAACGACCAGAGTGGTCACATTTGCAAAACTTAAAACTAGCGGACCCTGATTTTAACATTTCAAGGCCTGTTGACATACTGCTTGGAGCTGATGTATACGCTGAAATAATACAAGACGGAATACTAAAAGGCACACCAAAGTCACCCGTTCCGCAACAAACACACCTGGGATGGATTTTGTGTGGAAAACTAGAAACTTTTAACTGTCATGTCACACTGCTAGACTTGGCGGAAATAACAAAATTTTGGGAGTGTGAAGACGTCTCCAAAACAAACACTGACCAATGTCAGGAGGATCAATGTGAAACTCACTACAAGGAAACTACTCGCCGTGGTTCAGATGGGAGATACATTGTGAAGATGCCTTTATGTCCGGGTTATGAAAATAAGATTGGAACATCGAAAACGATCGCAGTATCACAATTGCTGCAACTAGAAAAAAGGTTTCAAAGAAATGGCCGACTTGAAATGCTATACAAAGAACTCCTTAGGGAGTACCTGGAATTAGGCCATATGAAACCAGCAAAACCTATGACATCTTCAACTACTGAATGTTTCTTACCGCATCACGGAGTACTTCGTGAAGAATCGACTACCACAAAACTCAGAGTTGTCTTCAATGCATCTCAGAAAACTAAAACGGGATACAGCCTGAACGGCCTACAAGAAAAGGGCCCCAACCTACAAAAAGATATCTAAGAACTTATCATTAAATGGAGAAGCTACAAGTACGCCTTTACAGCTGACATCGAGAAAATGTACCGATGCATCTGGCTGTCTGAGGAACAACAACATTTGCAGAAAATTATCTGGCGAACTACGCCGTCAGAGAAGCTGCAAGAATATCAACTTTGCACCGTCGCTTATGGCACTAAGTGCGCACCGTGGCTAACCATGAGAACCATCAAACAACTTGCATACGATGATGGCTACAAATACCCCACGGCAGCCAAAATACTACTGAACGAAACATACGTCGACGACGTCATAAGCGGCCATAACACACTAGAAGCGGCCCAGGAACTCCAGACATCGCTTATCGATATGTTAAAGGGAGCCGGGATGAACTTACGCAAGTGGTCCAGCAATGATACAGCATTGTTAGAGAACTTAAGTGATGATCAGATTTCACGCAGAATCACTTTTGACTTCAAGCAAGAGGAATCCATGAAAACCCTAGGACTAGGTTAGAATCCACATTCTGACACATTTGTGTTTAACTGGAAATATGAAGAAAAATGTCGACCGGAAATAACAAAAAGGCGGCTGCTTTCAGAAATTTCACAACTTTATGATCCGCTGGGTTGGCTATCACCCGTAACTATTTCGGCAAAAATTATATTTCAAGAAGTATGGGTCAACAAACTTGATTGGGATGATCTGTTACCGTCACATATAGCAGATAAGTGGCTAAAACTAAGAACAGACATACCCAATGTAAAACACATGAAAATCAAGCGCTGGATCGGTTCAACGAAGCAGAAGATAGAAATATTTGGATTCTGCGACGCCAGTGAAAAGGCTTACTCCTGCGTGGTTTACAGCTGCGTCAGAGATGAACATAACAAGCCAACAATAACATTACTTGCTGCTAAAACAAGAGTAGCACCGTTATCACAAACTATCACATTACCGAAACTTGAACTTTGCGGCGCACTCTTACTATCGCAACTCATAGAAAAACTCAAAGAAGCTCTAACTGGGTTCGAAATAACCACGAGCGTTTGGTGTGATTCCCAAGTGGTCCTGGCATGGATACAGGGGGATACATCTAAAAGAGAAAAATACGTCGCCAATCGAGTTGCAAAAATAAGACAAATCATACCAGCCGAGCAATGGCGTTATGTGAAGTCGCAAGATAACCCTGCAGACTGTGCATCAAGAGGCTTGCTGCCAACCAAGCTAGTAACATTCGGTCTATGGTGGGAAGGTCCTGCATTTCTGAATACCTTCAAAGAAGAAAATCGTGAAGAAAACATAACATGCACATTTACAACTAACATTGGCAGCATTTACCAAGCGAAATCGAACTCTATAAACAAAGAGATCAATAATTGTATTCATAACTTATTAACAAATTGCAGTTCATTGACCAAAGCGATCAGAATTGTAGCATGGATACTACGATTTATTCGAAACGCACGTAATAACACGAATGCCTCACTTTATGCGAATTAAACAATGCAAATGAACAAATAATAAAATATGTGCAACAAACGGAAATTACGCAAGAGTATAAACAACTTATGAAGAAAGAAACTATTTCTACGAAAAGTAACATATTCAAACTTAAACCATACTTGGACAACAACGGCTTAATCCGAGTCGGGGGTCGACTAAACTATTCCAGTTTACCCTTTGAGATGAAAAATCCACTCATTCTACCTATGGGTGGACGCCTTACTGAGTTGGTGATCCATCAAGCTCACCTAGCGACTTTACACGGGGGAGCCAGACTAACTTTAGCATACATCCGGCAACGGTACTGGATCGTTGGCGGTAACAGAGCGGTGAAAGCTGAATTACGGCGTTGTGTGCGCTGCCACCGCTACAACCCGTCGGAGTTGAACCAACTAATGGGAGAACTGCCACCACAACGAGTTATACCTTCGCGTCCGTTTACTCACACTGGAGTTGACTTCACAGGACACGTCGAAGTCAGACTCAACAAAGGTTCGAACTTCAAAGGGTTATATATGCATATTCGTATGAATGGTGACAAAGGCTGTGCACATCGAACTTGCATCGGACTTAAGCACTGAAACTTTCATAGCAGCTTTCCAGAGAATGTGCTCCAGGCGCGGGACACCAGGTCACGTCTACTCGGACTGTGGTAGGAACTTTATAGGCGCATCAAGGTTGCTCCAGAAAGAGTTTGAAGAGTTCAAGCAAATCTTGTCGCCAATCTTCTTCAATAACATCGCAGACATGGGAGTACAATGGCATTTTAACGCACCCGCCTGGCCAACTGCTGGTGGACTATGGGAAGCAGCGGTCAAATCGATGAAGTATCACCTTCGTCGGGTGCTAGGAGACCAAAAACTGACGTACGAGGAATTCACTACCTTGCTTGCAAAGATAGAGGCGTGCATGAACTCCAGGCCACTTTGCCAGCTCACTGAAGACCCCGAAGAATTTTATAACTACCTGACACCAGGACACTTTCTAACGGGGGGACCAACAATGTCTTTACCGCGAGCTGACTACACTGATGAAAAGTACTTTGACTTACGCCGACGATGGCAGTTAACTGAACATATGTACCAGCAATTTTGGAAGAATTGGTCAAGCGACTATCTTACCCAACTACAAACGCGCAGCAAATGGAACAATCCCAAGAAAAACCTCAGTGAGGGGGACATCGTTTTAGTCCGGGATAACAATTTGCCGCCAGGAAAATGGGCGATGGGACGGGTGCTAGAACTTCACCCTGGAGCGGATGGATACGTACGAGTGACAACCATAAAAACTCAAACTGGTGTCATTAAACGGCCTATAGTAAAACTATCAGCTCTACCCATCGACACTACCTGCAACAAAAAATATGAAGAATTCAAAACGGACTTACAAAAGGCTGATATAACAGGGAAAACTACCACAACAAAACAGTCTGGAAGAAAATGTCTAACAAACATTTTAATGTTTCTTTTCACAATGTTGATACTTGTGAATGGATCATATGGTTCGCAAGTAAGGTCAGGCACTCAAATTACCAACCTGGAAAACGAGCGACCGATTTATTATGATACCATAGGCAAAATTGAACTCATTCATGATGAATGGACTTTGCTTACGTACAGTCGGTGGCCAACATTATCTGACCCACTTGAGTGATAGCGAATTTGAACCTTATCGTGAACATTTGGAATACTCCGTGCAAGCATTTCGATAAATCATGTTGTTAGGCGATTTTAATCATTATATTGTTGTTGTTAAGGTTGAAAGGCTAATGAGTTTCAAGACTACTAAAAAAAACCAAGGCGAGGGTGGATGAATAAAAAAAAATATCGCACATCAGTAACATTTTAAAGGTGTATACGGTTAATAGCTAAATTCCGTGATTCATTTTAATAGCTGGTTGTGATTGTGCGATAATGAACTTTATGAAAATATACGATATGGTTCAAATTCTTTAGAATATTGCGTCTGTCATCACAACTAATATCGAATTTCAAAACATGTTACAAGAGTTGAGTTGGTCTCGTGGTCACTAAGGCAGCTCGATATTAATCGTTGACTGCGTTCGAAACCAGGAAAAACCTAACAGTTTCTTGTTAAATGTTTTAATTTTAATTATTATCTATTTTTTTACTTTTTTTTTAACGAACGAAGTCGGGAAATATCTTTTTAAATGGGCAGTTTGTACAGAAATGAAACAAAATCATTGCAAGTAATAAAATGTTTATTAATTCATTAAAATATACATAAGTAAAATAAAGTAAGTAAATGCTCTTAGTTCAAAATTAATACATTTTATAATACTTATCAAACCTAACCATTTATAAACATTAAAAAAAGTCATGCTAATGGTAATTGCTTGGAAGTGTGTTATCGAGAAAACATTGATGTATAAATGCGAGAAAATGAATGAATTTGTGAAATGTTTTACAGATTTATAGCTAAGTATATGTAGTCAGTAGTGAATCAACATGTTATTTAAATAGAAAAATGTATTTCCATTTATAACAATAACATCACCACAGAATCTTACATTTTAATAGTTTAGCATTCATTCAATTGAGCATTTACTTACATAGTGTGTTTCAAAATACTTATAAGTAAGTAGATTAGTTAGTAGCGAAGTGGCGCACCGTCTCCTGCTATAACTTGCTGTAAGCGGCTACGCATACCGCGCACCATGTTCCACCACAAATCTTTTCCTCTCATTTGTGCTCCCATGTCGATGACATGAGCTCAGCCAAATTGTTTTTATTTCGCACTTCGGATGTGTCCCAATTTAAAACCATTTGACCCCATAAGTTATATATAGGGTTCAAATCGGAGTTTTAGATGGCCAGTAAATAACAGTTACACCTTCTTGAGCAGCTAACCAATTCTTCACAATGCCTGCACGGTGGATGGAGCAGTTATGTTGCACGAAGTAAATATCTGTATTTGGATAGGCAATTCGCACAGTCGGCAGCAGGACAAAATCATCCAGCCAGCAATGTTTTGTATAGTCATTAAGTTGCGACATGACGCTTTGATTACACCAAATTAATTAAAAATACTTTTCACGATTTACGTCAAACGTTTTAGAAATGTTTGTGCGCCGCAGTCACTGTTTAGGCGTAATGTAGATTGACTTTTATCACTTAGATCAATTTAGTATCCATCTACCCCACGACGTGAACTTTTACTTCGTCCTACTTATTTGAGGACTTATAGTTTTTTTTTTTTATTTACCCACTTGTTTTCCAGAAAAGTTGTTAGGCAAAAATCATATTGGTCGTTCTATAATAATGCAAGAAATATTGTAGAAATCATAAATGAAAATAAATAAAGAAAAAGAAATTATAAAGAAATTGATAAAAGGTGGATTGTGTTTTCGAACCCACATGTTGTTCGTCGCGAATCCAGCATCGAACCGCGAAGCCACAATGACTTGTTGAGAATACGCGAAATTAAAGATTAGTTAGTAAGTATGGCCGTGTTATTTAAGAGCTTTTCAACTTTAACGACAAGAAGATAATGATTAAAATGGCTTAACAAGATATGCCGGTGGGTCAGGCAATGTTGGGTGGGTCAGACAATGTTGGTCACCGACTGTACTACAACTTAACAAACTACTGGCAGGGCGTTCAACATATTGAAAAATACATAAACGGTGTAAATGACCTTTGCCGGAAAATCCATCAAAGTTATTGCCAAGCTACGACGGATCAACTTTGCCACGAGATGGAACTACTAAACTTCTACAACACAATCCTGCTGGCTCCCCACAAGCATTTATCTAAGCGCAAGAAGCGCGGCTTAATTGACGGAGTAGGCATGGTAGCAAACAGCTTATTCGGCGTCATAGACCAGAAGTTTGCTGACAAATACCACAAAGACATTGATGCCATACAACATACCGAAAACTATTTGCGTGAACTCGCAAAAAATCAAACATCGATCATGCAACTACAAAATGATGTTTTGAAGAAAAACGATGAAAATATCAAGCTTCAATGCAAGATGATAGAACATTTCGTGAAAGAAACAAAGAAAAATCTGGATAGCATTGAAACAGAAATGCAAATAATGATGGCCACAAGTTACTTCAACTCCGCTTCACTCACAGCCTCGCTACTATTGCGAAATCTTAAGGAAATACAAACTATGCTCCTGAACACTCTCACTAATGTCTACAGTGGACACATGGACGTGCACTTGATATCACCAGGCAGTCTAATAAAGCAACTGGTAGACATATCCGGCCGACTGCCGAGGACTCTGTCATTGCCGACAGAAGATATCAGAGAAGATATCAAGGAAGTTTACAAGTTGCTGTACGTGAAAGCACGAATAACAAAGAACTACTTCATGTTCGAAGTTCACATTCCTTTAACTTCGAATGAGGACTTCACCTACTACCGGGCTATCGCTATACCATTCAAGGCGGAGTCAAATTACAAACTGATGCAGATATCTTCGGAGTACATTGCCGTGAACTTTGAGAAGAATTCTTACATCTCACTAAAAGATAAGGGCTTCAAGCAATGCATTGAAAGACATAAGGATAACTTCATTTGTAATGCAAACATACCAGTGTTCAACTTACAAAACAAGAATGCGCCTTGCGAAGCAAAACTACTGGGTCATCGTACAACTTCGTCACCGTGTGACGTACACAGCGTGTCATGCGAGGAGGCATGGATCAAGTTACAAGAATCAAACAGCTGGCTGGTTGTTTGTTGCGGAAGGTGCGAATTACGTACTGTTTGTGAAAACGATGTAATATCGCAAACTATCACATCGGCGGCTATAGTTACTTTGAGTCAAGGATGCGTACTGCGGTCAAAAGAACTCACCATCACTTCGCACAATCAGTACAACAGCAACCTCAACGTGAACTATGACATGCATGTACCGAACCTGAATTCGCCGATAAACAACATTGTCAACGTTACACTTCATAACGCACCACACGAACTTTTCACTCTCAAGAAAAACGACTTCGAGGAGCTTGACAAAAAGCTGCGGTTCCAACAAGAGAACGAGCCGAAACTACCATCCACTATCACGGATCATGACATTCACCAATATGCAATTTGTTATTTTTTGCTAACAATTGCTGTCATCACTTTCCTGTGGATCGTAACCAGGAAATACTGCACCCTGCTCAAGAAGCGACTTCCTAGGAACACAAATAGAAAGCAAACGCATGAAGACATCGAACTTCAACCAATGGGATCTCGACAGCAGACTACCAGAGATGAAAACCAGCAGGCGCACACGGACGACTGCCACGACCAACCTCAAGGATACCGCGACAATATTGTCTTTACTTTTGATTAATTGTTTACCTATTTACTGTTACTTTAATGTTTGACTTTGTACAGGCGTTTCTTTCTCTCTTTCTACTCATCTTGGCTTCTTTAGGGGGTTGCCAATATGTACGGTCTCATCGCCGTACATTTTTTTCTGCTTACTCTGTAACCTACTTTAGACCAACGATGCGCGTCATAAGTTAGCGTAATAAAATGACATGACTAACGAATTAAAATATAGTGAACTTATAACTGAGTAGCTATCAACAACTGAGAGAAATAATCGCCTTCCACTCTAGTACTGTTACTTACTCTTAACTTAAATAAACTTAACTACTTAGTGCATCTCAGTGGAACGTGTTTCTCTATACTAACTGAACTTACCAACCTTCACGACAAATCGGTGTACGGAGTTAACTACTACAACCCGTACAGGTCCAATAACACGTATTAATCATTACCACTAGGTACTCAATTTGTGTTCAAAATCGCCGACCATTATTGTTTTTTTTATTGCAATGATGTACGAAAGCGATTATTCCAAACGATTTTTTTTTTTAGTTTCGATTGATAATTGGTATGACGAATGTAATCGATACTTGGAAATTAAATAAAATTAAGTATTTAAAGCAGTAAATACAATAAGCATTGTTTATAATAATGATTTATGCTTTTCTATTGTCATTTCAATCGTTTTTTGGACATTTCACTTAAACAGAGTCAATAACAGCCAGGCCATAGGTACCTCATTTATTGGATTTCGCGCCGAAATGTTTCTATATTTGAATTTATTCGGAATGCGCTCGCTGTTTAGAATTATTTTAATTTATTGAACAACTATTATTTATTGTGGATTTTATTTTTGATAATTTCTAATAGTGTCCTACAGAATTCCCAGTATATATTTATTAGGTAGGTAATTAATTCCATAAATTGGATATTCTGCAAACACTTTCAATACTTTTTGTTAGTTATAATAGTTGTTATTCAGTTTCTAATTTTTTTTTATTTCATTTATCGCGAATATCGATTAGGCTGTATGCAAGTTTTGATCGAAATAAGGAAATTGGGTGGACGGTCAACACCTTCTTATATACGTATCTATGGTCAGCACTAAAAAGTGTCACGTCGCAACACAATGTTTAATAATTTTTACCAAGATTTGATCGTTTTTTTTATGTAGGTATGTATGAAAAATGGTAAAAGTAAGAATGCAGACAGAATGACAATATCTTTATTTTTTTGGCAGGCCGCAGGCGAGTGCGATAAGGAACCCGAGCGTATAATGATCAATGCACACGCGTTTCATACGACGTTTTTCAACACACTTGCGAGGAAAAAAACAGACTTGTATTGTTAAATATTAACTTGTATGGAAAATGGCGCGCTGGTTTTGTCTTTCCGCATAGCCAGCACTAGCAATGCGCGCGAAGTGTAAATAAAAGCACTGACCACAGAGCATGTAGGCACTGACAACAGACCGCTATATAAAAAAAAAAGTTTAGCAGTGTAGTTAGTATGGAATTAGAAAGTACTATTGGCATAAAGAAATATACAGTAGTTCAGTGAGAATCCGCAATAATACATAGAACGCCAGTCAGGGTCTGTTCCGTTTGGTTTCGGAAGGGACCACGGACAATTTAAGGTGGATAGTTAAAATTTTCTTACGTTTTTTGTAATTTGCAGGTCAGTATTAGGTTGTATCTTGATCAAATATGATTCGCGACTATAATATATATGTATTTACAGAATTATAGTCATTAGAATAGAATCTGTAAGTTAGATTTTTTCCCTAAGAACTTTTCCATAAGAAAGATGTATTAATGATTCGAAAGATTATAATTCTGTAAAGATGTTCTTGTTAGAGTCGCAAATCATATTTTGATCAAGATACAACCTGACACTGACCTGGAAATTGCAAAAAATCTAAGGAAATTTGAATTTCGCGGTCTACCACTGCGCGTTCACCTTAAATTTCTGTGGTCCCTGCGCATTCACCTTAAGGTAAATAAATATTAGTTCATTGTAGGACCAAGGACAATACAGACTATTAAAAAAAAAGTGAATTGATGAGATTAAAAAAGCGCGCGTCTCCGACTAGTAAATATCTGTGGAAATAAAGCACATGTGGATTAAAGTAAAGAAAAAGCACGCGTTTTTAATACACTGCATTATGGACCTAAAAGCGGTTCAATAAGAGCCACTTTACAAGCAAGTGTGTTGAAAATTCTATTATTTAAAAACCTATCTAAGTGGCGAAGCCGCCGAATTAATTAAACATTTATCGCTAACTGCACAAAATTATGCGATCGCACTGCAATTGCTCAGCGAGCGTTATGATAATAAAAATAATGTCATTAATTATAATAATAATAATAATTATCATGTTAATTCTTTATTAGACCTAAAATCTATTTCTAAGTGCACTGCTTTAGCATTAAGAGAAATAATTTATCAAACTAGACAGCATTTAGCTGCCCTAAAAAACATGAACATACCTGTTCAGCATTGGGATGCAATTATTGTAAGCATTTTGCAACGCAAGCTTGACATGCACACATTAAGGTGCTTTCATCTAGAAACAAACTCAGATGCTGACCGACTTAAACTCACTTCTCAAATTTTTAGAACAACGGGCAGCAGCACTTGAAACTGTGGCAGACAGCCAAACATCCTCAAATGGTGCAGTGAACAACGGACGCAAGACAGGTTTGGTAGCCACAACAGAGGGTAAAAAAAGGCACAAGTGTGCAAATTTTGTAAGTCTAATTATCACCAACTATATAAATGTGAAAAATTTAAACTAGCCTCGCTATCAGCTATGTAAAGACAAATGAGTTGTGTAACCTATGCTTAAACAAGCACCTGTCAAAGTGTAAATTTATCTTTAAGTATTCAATTTGCAAACAAAACCATAATAGTTTACTACATCGAGATGAGCCTGAACAGGAGTTAAAGCAAGTTTCACTATCTATGAATAAGTGTGATGATGTTTTATTGCCTACTTAAAGGTAAACATAACTGACAAGTTGGGTCAGCAATTTCAAGTTAGGGCTCTTTGTGACTCGGGTAGTCAGGTTTCCTTTGTGTTATCAGACCTAACAGAAAAAATTTATTGCAGGTTAGTCAATAACTATACCTATATTAAAGAAATATGTGACCAATCCAATACGGTTCCTCATACAGCTACCTTTAACATTTCTTCTACTCTCAACACATTCCACACAAAAATAACATGCTGCGTGGTGCCAAACATCACTAGTGATTTACCTCAGTGTGAGATAGATACAGATAAATTAAAAATACCTTCTTATGTCAAATTAGCTGACACAGAATTTTACAAAACGGAAAAAAATAAGCATCTTATTCGATGTTTTCTTTAAAATATTACAGCGTGAACAACTACCTATTATTCCTAAAGGTTTGTATTTATACAACACCCACTTTGGGTATATAGTGGCGGGAAGGGTAAAGACTACAAATTACTCCCCGGTAAGTAAGTGTACCACACACATTTTACAAAACAGTGATTGTGACAGCATTAAAAATATAAAAAAGACTTTAGAGCAGTTTTGGAAGTGTGAGCAAGTGACAGAAGTCTTTACCGAGTCGGCTTCTGAAGAAGCTCTTGCTGAAAAAATCTTTTCTGAAGCTGTAATATTAAAAGAAAATAAATTTCAAGTTGACTTACCTTTGAAGCAAAATTTTGATCAATTAAACATGGGTGATTCTTTCATAAGAGCTTTACAACGTTTTGACAATTTAGAAAAGAGACTTCACAAAGATGCTGTACTTTTCAGAGGTTATAAAGAGTTCATTGACACTTACATTTCAATGGGTCATGCTAACGACATTGATATCCAAACTTATGATTTAAAGGCTGGACAGGTATACTTTCTACCACACCATCCAGTATTAAACGAAAATAGCAAAACTACAAAATTAAGGGTCGTTTTTGATGGCTCAATGTCTACAAATCTAGGTTTTTCTTTAAATGACATGTTGCTCAATGGGCCTTACATTCAAAATGAATTATTTAATATATTAATTCTTTTCAGATTGCATAAATATGTGTTATTTACTGACATTCAAAAAATGTTCAGAGCAGTTAACCTCAACCCAACACACTGTGCTCTTCAAAATATATTGTGGAGAGATGCACCACAAAAGGAAATACAATGTGTTCAATTGCAAACAATTACCTGTGGCCTTAAAAGCTCAACATTTTTAGCTACAAGATGTTTAAATGAATTAGCATTCAGATTTGAAAACATTTACCCTAAAGGTGCACACATATTATTGAATCAATGTTATGTGGATGACATTTGTACTGGTAGTAATGATTTACAAAAATTACTTGAAATGAAAAACCAATTAATTGCCATTTTAAAACTTGGTGGTTTTGAACTTCATAAATGGGGTTCAAACAGTGAATATACACACATTAAAAGTGTCTAGGGATCAACATATATTTTTGCAATAACTTTTCTCCTGATTGATATTAATTAAAATTTTCTTTAAGGATTCATCAAATAAAGTGTTTTCGTTTGTCACAGTAACGATAAACCAAGTCACCTTTGCATTAATAAAGAAATTTGCCATTTTCCTAATAAAGGGATTTTTGACATTTGAACCACTAACACAAAAGTTCGAAAAAAAGACTGAAATAACAGTTTTCTTTAAAATTTTATTGGGTAACTTAAACAATTAATAATCCGTGTTTCTACCGCGAACACTAACAACACAAGAACATCGTTTTGGCATACTCAAAATGAGTTCATCCAAATCACGCTGTGGAATGGCCGCCCATGTTCGTTGCAACAACAAAAAAAGGTCTTCTTGCGACTGGATACCCTCCATATTCGGCAGAGCTCTTCTCTGTAGCATATCCCATGCATGCTCAATCGGGTTCAAGTCTGGCGACTGAGCAGGCCAGGGCAGGACATTGATGTTAGCTGCGGCGAGAGTCTGTCTTACAACTCTTGCGGTGTGCGGTCGTGCATTATCATGCATTAACTGAAATAAGGGACCGATTTGCACTTGTAGAGGAACGATGACGTCTGATACAATCGTCTCAGCATAAATTTGAGCGTTGAGGTTGCCTCTGATCCAAATCAACTCAGTTCTTCCGCCGATCCAAATACCCGCCCATACCATGATGGTTCCACCACTATAAGGATGGACTTCCTGGCAGGATTTTAATCGCTGTTGGCGTCCAGGGGTTCTCCAGTGTCGTATACGTCTTGTATCCGGTCTCATACCAAAACGAGACTCATCAGAAAAGCACACGAAACGCCATTGTTCTTCTGCCCAATTTCTGTGTTCAAGAGCCCATTGATATCGAATCCTACGATTGTGCATTGCTATAGGTGGTACCCGTAGCGGTCTTCGGGAATGAAGGTTCACTTCATGCAAGCGGTTTCTGACTGTTTGGTCGCTAATTAAGTTCCCTGAAGAGTGATGAAGCCTCACGGCTAACATCATGGCGGTTATTGTTGGAGCTCTTCGAGTTAAGATTTGAATGTATCGGTCTTGTCTCCGTGTGGTGCAGCGATACCGTCCTCCATGGCGCTCAGCCACGGTACCAGTGCTTCGGTAACGTGTCCAAAGTCGACTGATAACACTCTGACTTGTATTCAGAGCTAAAGCCACAGTACGTTGCCGGGAACCAGCTTCTATCATTCCCACGGCTCTGAGCATTTCTTCCCTGCTTAAATGACGTCGCCGCTCCATAATAACGTTGGTTTTAATCAGTAGTAGGGAAACAGTAGCACTAATAATGTCTTCAATGCGTTGTATGTTTTTATAGGGAAAATATTGACAGCTGATTTTCATCTTTTACTCGAATTTGATTCACAGTTCCTGATTCAAATTATGAAATGCACCAAAAAGGATCCATATAAATTTATAAAATCATAAATTTATTACAAAGCCACATCTCAATCTCAAGAAATCCGCATAAAAATGCTTGATCCCTAGACACTTTTGATGTGTGTATATTAAGTGACATTCCTTGTGCTTTACAAATTACAAATGAAATTGATTTATGCAAAAGTGATGATCAATATATAAAGACCTTGGGTATCAAATATAACACACAAATGGACATATTGAACATTTCCTGCCCCCAAACTGAGTTGTTAGATGTCTACACCAAGCGTCAGACATTAAGTTTAATCAGCAAACTCTTTGATCCACTTGGTCTGGTAGGTCCAATTATTGTACTTGCAAAAATAATCATGCAACAAACATGGTTGGAGAAGGTTTCATGGGACTCACCATTGTCACATAACTTAAATAAAAATTTCAGAAGTTTTGTTGAGAATTTATCAAGAACAAGTTGTATTCAAGTAAAAATAAATATTGACACACAAAACTCAAAATGTATTGAACTAATAGGTTTTGCAGATGCCTCTCAGAAGGCTTATGGTTGTTGTGTTATTTAAGAACCATTAACAGCAATGGTCAAGTAAATGTTTCGTTGTTATGCTCAAAATCAAGGGTAAATCCCATAAAATCATTAACCACACCAAGCTTAAAGTTAAATAGTGCTTTGCTACTAGCAAAACTGTCAAAAAAGTTGTATGATCAACTAACTAAAAACAATTTTGCCATACAGGTGCATTTATATGTAGATTCTCAAATTGTTCTTGCTTGGCTCAAAACAGAGCCCACAAAATTGTCTGTGTATGTTGCAAACAGAGTAAAAACTATCTGTGATCTCACACAAATTGCCTCATGGTCATATGTCAATACTGCTGAGAATCCCGCAGACTGTTTGCCTAGGGGTATAGAACCTCACTTACTCAAAAACAGCCAAATATGGTGGCATGGGCCACAATTTTTACATAGTAAGAATCACACACATGAACCTACAAATATCAAAATTCTTAAGGAAATTCCTGAGCTTAAGTTTTGTAATATTACATTGACTTCTGAGTCGAATAAAGATTTCAGTTTATATTCATGTTATTCAGATATTAACAAACTGAAAAGAATAATTGCCTATATTTACAGATTTTTTAACAATTGCAAAGTAAAGAAAGAAGAAAGGGTCTCTGGACATCTAAAAATAAAAGAACTTCAATTTGCATTTAAAAATATAATTAGACAAGATCAAGAACAACATTTAAGTGAAGAAATTACTTATATCATGTCCAAGAAACCAATTAAATCCAATTTAAAATCCTTAAATCCATTTTTAGATGGAACAGGTATTCTCAGAGTAGGAGGTAGGTTACACAATGCTAACATACCATATGATCAAAAATATCCAATCATATTACCCAAATCGTTTATTACACGATTAATAATTAATAATGAAAACAAATGTTTGTTACATGCTGGGAAAAAGTTGACCCTGGCCAGTTTATGTCAAATGTTTTACCTAATTAATGGACTTAGAGAAGTCAAAGGGGTAATTCACAAATGTTTAGTCTGTTTCAAGCTAAGAGCCAAGGCATCAGAGCAAATGATAGGGTCTCTTCCTTCAGACAGGGGGTGAACCCCAGCAGACCTTTTGAAAAGGTGGGAATCGATTATATGGTACTGTGTTAGAAAGCCACTAATTTTGAAAGCATACGGAGCTTTATTTGTTTGTTTCACAACAAAGGCCATTCATATTGAGTTGGTATCAAATCTAACAACTGAATGTTTTTACAGGCATTAAGGAGATTTGTATGTCGTCGCAATAAGCCTTCCATTATTTATTGCGACAATGGTTCTACCTTTAAAGGTGCCAATAATCTGCTACATGAGTTATACTCATTACATTCTAATCCGGTGCATCGGGACAAAATTATAAACATTACTTCAGAGCTTGGTATTGAATTCAGTTTTATTCCGTCTTATTCACCAGTATTTGGAGGCCTATGGGAAGCGGGTATTAAGTGTGCTAAATATCACTTAAAAAGAGTTGTAGGAAAACAGATACTAACATATGAAGAATTAAATACCGTATTGATTCAAATAGAAGGTCTATTGAACTCAAGACCTTTACTTTCTTTGCCAAGTATTGACCCAAACAACATGTCTTATTTAACTCCTGCTCATTTTTTGACGGGTGCTTCTTTAACATCATTCCCCGAGCCTGATGTGACCAATGTGCCCACAAACCGTTTATCATTCTGGCAGAAATGTACTCACATGGCTCAATCCTTTTGGAAAACTTGGTCAAAGCAATATTTGACTCAGTTACAAAATAGGCCAAAGTGGCACAACAGTGTTCCAAATATTGAAACAGGAGTTTTGGTACTACTGAGAGTTGATAACACTCCTCCATTAACATGGCCAGTAGCCAGAGTAGAACAAACTTTCCCTGGATCAGATGGCAAGGTCAGGGCATTATCTGTAAGAACTAATAGTGGTAAAATCATGCGAACTAGTGTAATAAAAGTTTGTGTACTTCCTATTTATGAATAAAATCATACTTACTTTAATTTGCCTTTGTGTGGATACGGAACGTGTCATGTGGACTTGTTCATTTATTTTTTGTTTTGTTTATTATAATCAATCTTATCTTAATATTAAGCATGGGTATAGTATTTAAAAAATGGTTTAGAGAAATCATAACATGTACCCATCCATAGATTATTATATTCAAAACCATCTTGTTTCTAGCAATAAGTAATTTGATTTAAAACCATAATAGATTTATAAACATACATAAGATGCATAGTGCATACTTAAGGGGAATGCTCCAACCAGCCCGCGAAATTCAAAATTTTTTGCGTTTTTAGCAATTTGCAGGCCAGTGCTAGGTTGTATGTTGATTAAAATATTATTCGCGGCTGTAAGACGTATGTAGTTACAGAATTATAATCATCAAAATCACCAATACAACCCTCCAACTTCATAAAGGTGTAAGAACAAAAAAAAAACAGAAAAAGTAATCCCTACAGCTTTATGAACTTAGAGCGTTTTATTGATGATTTTGATGATTATAATTCTGTAACTACATATGTCTTACAGCCGCGAATAATATTTTAATCAACATACAACCTATAACTGGCTTGCAAATTGCAAAAAACGTAACAAAATTTGAATTTCGCGGGCTGGTTGGAGCATTCACCTTAAATGAAAGTAACATTAATGTATACATGTTTGTATACAAAAGGTTTTTTTTATAATCACTAATCTCAGTGTGAATTAGTTAACAGTATTGTAAGTAGTTTGCTAGTTTATAATTTATTTAATTTAAGGGCAAATTTTTCAATCATCTGATAACTTTATTCGAGGAATAATTTTTAAATTTTTTTCATCGGAAGCTGGCGGATCCGGCGTGTTAGCGAAGCAATGTTGATGGCTTAGGGGGGTGGTTGAGGTCAAAAGTGACTGCCGGCCAGATACTGCATCCAAGCCCCCCGCCAGTTGTAGCGGTTTCCGTTCCACTGGGCTACGGAGGGTAAGGACGAGAGAGGGCACTCGCGGTTGCGCGCCCGCTTGTGCACTAAAAATATTCCTGCGCAGATGATTGCTTCAGAATTGACTCCGAGTGACGTAAAGTCTCATGGCGATGGGTTGAGGTAGAGAGGTCCGGCTTGATGCAAACCGGGCTTTGTCTGAGGCCTGCACATGGGCGGCTCTGGGGGTGCCCTTGGGGCATCGTGGTCGCTTTCGCTCTGCATCGGGGTGACAGAGAGGACTCGGCAGCACCTGGAGTGACAGAGCAGCCCTATTTAGGGATGGCACTGCTCTCCTTTTTTTTTTTTTTTGCGGATGGGAAATCATCAAATGACTCCTCCCGCTCTGGGTGGTGCGGAAGGGAGTGTCAGACTCTTACTGACTAAAACCCACCCGTGTTCCTTCCTTAGCCCTTTATGTTCCGGGCCAGCGGTAATCCTTTCGGACAATCCCGCTGACCCGGCAGGCTTCGGCCCTAAGGGGCCCCTCCCCGATGCTGACATCTCTTTGAGGCGCGCGTGGACCACGTACGCGCCGTCCGGCACGGGCCTGGTCCTGATCGGGCGGTGAGCTACCCATTACTCTCCGCCCGCAGGCCCGCGCCTACGGTGGCCGGGAGTCGGCACGCGGCTCCCGAAGCCCGGAGCGTCTCCCGCGGCGGCTGGGACGGGAGGCTCTCTCCCTGAGCCGTCCCGCCACCTCCTTCGCTAGCATGACTGCTTCGCAGAAGGAGGTGACTGCCTCCCACTCCCTCTCGCCCCGGACCATGGCTTGCACCAGGGCCGGACGCGAGAGGTCGCCGTCGCTGCCGATCGCCTCTACGAGGACACGGCGGTGCTCCGCCCAAGCGGGGCAGACCTCCACCGTGTGCTCCACCGTGTCCTCTGGGCGATCCTGGCAATGGTGACACCCGGGCGTTTCCTCCCGCCTGATGATGTGCAGGAACCTCCCGAAACTTCCGTGTCCGGTGAGGACCTGCGTCAGGCGGTAGGTGAGGGCGCCGTGGCGCCTCTCTAGCCACTCCTCAAAGAGGGGTCTTATCGCCGCTATCGCGGCGTGCCCTGCGCTGGGTTGCGACAGTCGCTCTTTCCATGCCGCCATGAGATCGCGCCGGAGATCCGTCCGCTCCGCAGCGATTTGCCGCGGAAGCGGATCCTCCCCCCAGCGTAGTGCCTCCGCGCGCCACTCATACAGGCGCGCGAGGACTATCGCCTCCAGATCCCATGGCGGCAGTCCGGCAAGGAGGCTTGCCGCCTCGCCCGAGAAAAATGCTCGCCCCTTACTCTTAACGAAGGTAGTAACCGCGGCTGCCTTCGCATCACTCAATTCGTGGTCGACGCAACAAGAATAATTTCATAAAATCATCGGAAATGACTTTCGGCGCGTGGAACGTAAGAACTCTCCTTGATCGCGATGACAACGCTTGCCCTGAACGGAAACTGCCATTGTAGCTCGAGAACTTTCTCGGTACAATGTGGATGTGGCTGCTCTCAGCGAAACACATCTTGCTGATGAAGGGGAATTGGTGGAACACGGTGGCGGGTATTCTTTCTTCTGGAAAGGACTCGCTTCTTCTGAAATGCGACGGTCAGGTGTAGGATTCGCGATCAAGAATAAGCTTGTGAAGCAATTACAGGAGTGTCCGGTGCATATCTCGGATCGCGTTACCACTTTGCTTCTTCACCTGGATAATGACAACTACCTTAATGTCATCGGTGTCTATGCTCCTACGCTGGACAAATCTGATGATATTAAGGACCAATTTTACGAGGAACTTACTCGCTGTATAGAGAGCGTCCGTCCCAGAGAACAAATACTTTTGTTGAGCGATTTTAATGCTAGAGTGGGTCAGGATTTCTCTGCCTGGCCTAAAGTCTTGGGCAGACATGGAGTCGGCAGCATGAACGACAACGGTCAACTGCTGCTAGATTTTTGTTGCGATTACAAACACCATGTTCAGACTTCCCGCCAAGCACAAGAATACATGGATGCGCATCCGAGATCAAAACACTGGCATTTGATAGATTACGCTATCGTACGGCAAAGAGATGTTTCTCAAGTCCAAATCACCCGTGTCATGCATGGTGCTCATTGCTGGACTGATCACAGACTTGTGGTCGCAAAGCTGCGCCTCCGTCTTCGTCGTCCTTGCAGATCTGGTAGAACCAAGCTGGCGTACTTGAACGTGGACAAGCTTAGTAATCTTGAGACGAGGAATAATTATGCTGAAGTCTTGTCTACCACGCTGCCGTCTATTAGTAAGGGGACCGGTGATGTCGGTGCTGATTGGAGGGCTCTATCTGGTCACATTTTAGACACCGCCTCAATTACTTTGGGTCTAAAAGTCCGTAGGAGCGAAGACTGGTTTGATGACAACGATGGAGTCCTCAGAGAGGCAATTGATAAACACCGACGTCTCCTTCGGCAGCACAGGGGAGTAAGCCATGCTGATATTGCGGAGATCAGGCAAAGTGACCTGAGTCTGCGAAGACTATCGCGGGAAACAAAGGACAAATGGTGGCAGGATAGAGCTCGCCACATGCAGTGGCTTGCGGACACCAACCAGCTGGGAGAGTTCTATGCTGAGGTTCGGAAGTTGATAGGCACCTCTTCTCTTACACAAGTGCCGCTTAAGCCGCTGAATGGCGAAGGTCTTCTTAAAAGTAAGGAAGAAGTGTTGGAACGTTGGGGGGAACACTTTAACACTCTGCTGAATGTAGACCGATCGGTGGACCTGGAATACATTCGTTCAATACCTCAGCTTCCCATTGACACCAGCCTGGATGAGCCGCTGGCGTGTGGCGAGGTTGTTCTTGCCATCAAACAACAGCAAAACAAGCGCGCGGTCGGCATTGACTTTATACTGGGTGAGCTACTTAAATATGGCGGTCAGGATTTGCATTCGGTCATATGGGAGCTTTATGATCTTATGTGGAAAGAAGAAAGTGTCCCACCGGCTTTTAAAGTTTCACGTATCAGGGCTCTATATAAGAGCAAGGGCGATCGTTCCAATTGCGATTCCTACCGTGGTATTTCACTGCTGTCAGTCCCTGGAAAAGTCTTTGCCAGAATCTTACTAAACCGCCTTATGAAACTCTCTGAAAAGTTGTTGCCAGAAACCCAGTTTGGCTTCCGACCAGATCGAGGTACCTGTGAGGCCATATTCTCTATAAGGCAGCTACAAGAGAAGAGCAGAGAGCATGGTCGCCGGATGTATCTCTGTTTTGTCGACCTTGAGAAGGCATTTGACAGCGTGCCTCGAGAAGCCCTCTGGGTGGTTCTGGAGAGGATAGGGTGTACGGATAAATTTGTGAAGCTTCTGAGACTCCTGCATGATGGTATGGAGTGCTGTGTCGCTGCTGGTGGGGAACAATCCTACTTTTTTCCTGTTACCTGTGGGGTGAAGCAGGGTTGCGTCCTAGCGCCTACATTGTTCGCGTTGTACTTTGCGGTTGTCGTCCGGGAGGTGTTGCAGGCTACTTCTGAAGGTATCCGCATCCGTTTCCGCACTGATGGCAACATTTTCAATTTAGCTAGGCTCAGGGCCCGCACCAGGGTTTCCTATGCAGTGGTTACTGAGATCTTGTATGCGGACGACTTGTGTTTTGTGGCAGAAACCCCAGACGGCCTGCAACGGTTAATATCCGATCTCGACGAGTCTTGCCGGAAATTCGGCTTGAAAATCAGTGTCAAGAAGACAGAGGTGATGTCTTTGGACATCAACGGTCACGAGGCACTATCCATAAGACTCGGTGAGGATGAGCTGAAGCAGGTCGACAAGTTTCGTTATCTGGGGAGCACGTTGACATCAAAGTGTGACCTTGATGCAGAGATCAACAGCAGGATTGGCGCTGCAGCTGCAACGTTTGATAAGCTGGATGCCAAGGTCTTCAGGTCACATGACCTAAAACTAGCTACCAAGGTCTCAGTATACATGGCGGCTGTGCTGCCTAACCTTCTTTATTCAGCCGAAACCTGGACCGTGTACCGCCGGCATATCCGCATGCTGGACCGGTTCCACCTTCGATGTCTTAGGAGAATTCTTAAGATCCGATGGTCTGATCACATGCGGAATACCGAAGGGCTGCGCAGAGCTAATGTTGGTGGCATTGAGTCTTATCTCATGCGGGGCCAGCTTCGGTGGTGCGGTCATGTGTCACGGATGACATCGCAGCGAGTGGCTAAGCGGATCTTTTATGGTGAACTTGAGGAGGGCAAACGCAAGCATGGCGGACAGCTGTTCAGGTATAAAGATGTGCTTAAGCGTCACTTTAGCAGGTGCGACTTGGAGCCGTCTCGGTGGGAGCAGCGAGCAGCTCAAAGACTTGAGTGGAGGACTTTGGTTAAAACCAAAGTTCATGAGTTTGAACTACGGCGGCGCCTTGAGCTTGATGCCAAGCGTGACCGGTTGAAAGCCTATTAACTATAATCTCATAGATGGTGTGCTCACGTGCCCACATTGTGCGAGGGTTTTCGTGAAGAAGATTGGCTATATAAGCCACATGCGAGCTCACGAACGGCAGCTACTGCGGAGTTGAAGCGATCGCCTTGGCCGAAATCGGTCGGATTGCATCATCATCATCAATTTTTAAAGGGGTTTGGGTAAAGTTGGCGTCGTTTTGAAATTGAGCGGCCAGTTATGAAACTTAGATATTATGAAAGAACAGAATTAAGCGATCAAAAGCTATTATGGACAGATTTCTCTAAACCATATCGGAACGGAGATATTTGGTTTTGTATTGGTAATTGAAATCGAAGAAGTTATTATATGTTATTGCACTGTTTTAGGTTTCTGCCGTATTTTTTTAAGAAATCTAAATAAAATAAATCACATACAGTGAAGTAGATGAATGGAACGAACGCCCATATGTCTGTTATCTATGGGCCGATGGTGTGGCGCGCACCGGTCGGCGAGCGGCGCACGGCCCGTCGAAACCGTTCCATTAATGGCAGATTAAAAAATCAGTTCCGTCAGCTTCGGTCTCAGAATTTTAATGTAACTGCAAGTCATCTATTTGAAGAAATAATAATAGCTGCAGCATTATTAAATGCGTTTGGGGTACCACTGACTGATCATAGGCTAACACAGGAAATAATAAATCGTATAGGTACCTCACCATAGTCCATGGAATCAACTAGGCGAGTATGTCATTGCGAATAATCTGAATAGAAGAAGGGCTGATTTTGAATCTATGAATGCTGAAGTTCCTGGGCTGGATGACTTTCCTATTTTAAGTGAAGATGATTTAATTCTCTATGCACTTGGAACGTATCAAGTACAACAAGCTCGTAGCTACTACGGAGAACACGTAAAAAGTGACGGTTCATATGTGATTGAAGCATGCAGAGAACCCAATATTAATGATTTTTCGGCGGAAACCAATAACTGGATTGATCAGTGGCTTCTTAGAGGCAGGATCCAATCCAGACATTCATCAAGACGGACATATTACGTGTATATACTCGTAGAAAGACTGGAAGGGCAAGATGCACAAGGGCTGGATGCAATATTAGGCCACTATTGCTCATGTATAATCGGGAAACGGACCTTAGGCTGTTGTTCGCATGTAATGTCCATTATATGGTACATGGGATGGGGCAGATATCAAAATAATCTGACTCCGCTGGCACAATTTTTAGATACCATTATTCGACATGACATTGAGAACGAAATGGACGAAGAAAGTTAATAAATGTGTTTTTACATATCATGTAATAAATGCAATAAAGTATAATAATGTGTTTTTATTATTTCCTAAGGCCCGATACTAACGTCACATTGACATACGGTCGTGAAACGGTAAAGCCAATATCTAATATTAATCTTCTAAAAACATAACTAAGATTTTTTTCGGTAATTGAAGTATTTATAGAGACTACATTTTTAAAATCTTCAAATGCAAATATCTCAGCTTCGATATCACTTAGGATAAAAATAATTGAACATACATGTGTACTGAACACAGCAGAACAAAGTAACATGAAAATTATTGGTGGCCGCTGAAAAAAAAAATGACGCCACAAGTCCATACAAAGTTACTCAAACCCCTTTGACAGTTTTCATTCAAAAACTCATTTCAAAAAACTCATTTTCATTTCATACAAAAACTGTCAAACGTCAATTTTATTCCACGAATAACACTTATCTGGCCATGGAAAAATCAGCCCTTAAAGATATTCACTTTGTTAGATTATCTGTCAGTAATTCTGTGTCAATTTAAACAATTTCAAAAGTATTGAAGCTTTCAATAAGTACATAAACAGTTGATCATTTTTGTTTATATTATAAAATAATAAATAGTAGGAAATCACTGCTGTCACAACAGAAAAGTCTTCATTCAAATTAATTTGCAACATTTCACGTCACTTTCCGCGAGTCAGGGTCTCCGAACTGAAACTATAAGAACGATTTTGTATGAAATGCGTGCATTCAGGGTCTCCGAATCTGAATTCCTGATTAGGAAACCGGACGTATGCGGCCGGCCTAATGCGCCGTTCATTCCGCCTGCGCGGTGCGCCGCCGTCAGTAGGACGCACACTTAGGTAGGTAGGTATTACCTATTTTAATCAATTTTGTTATTCACTTTTTAGGAAAACCATGTTTTATGTTAACTGTGATGATATAAGTTAAGGTGATAGGTAAGTGTGATTACTAGTTACTCACGCTGTACGAAGTTGAGGTTACTCTTGTGCTTAAAAGGATCGGCAGAGAGTGCAGCGACCATAGCCACATCGTCTCGTCTGCCGCCGTAGTGGCTCTCGCGTAGAGCTGGCGGTTCTATGCTTCCGCTTTCTTCCCACTGCTGAAGTCAGAAGTAAACTGTTTTTTTCTGGAACGAAACAAATAGCTGTAGTTTATTTGCCCATTATTACTCAATTACTATAGGCAAAGAGACCCTTGATTTTAAGCCATTTTTACATGTAATTTTCTCTAGGGTCTGACACTTAAAAGCCCTGTTTTTTATGTTCTTTATGCCTAGGCGATCGTTACAATTTCATTATGTATTATAGGACATAATTCTTTCTATCTCTAGAACCCGTGGACCGATTTACATAATTCGGTCAGTTCAAACGGGAATATCAGTTTTAAACATAATCCTCTCATTTGACACTAAAATCACGCAAATATTCGTATAAAGAAAGAATCACGTTTTCAAGTTACGTAATTATTCTGCCTATAATTTTTCTTCACATAAATATTCTCAAAAATTCCTGTTAGAAACTAATACGAAAACTAATAATTAAAACGATATTACTATTCTATCATTTTTACACTATTCTAACTTATTTATTATCATTCACTATTCGCACGCCCGGCGTTCGTTACAGAGCATAATTGCGTAGGTATTTACTTTAAAATCCAATCACTACCTACTGGAATAACTTCTGTTTAGTGAACTTGTGTTCATGACTAAGGGCTGATTTTTCAATCGACAGATATTTTTTACTATTGGAATAAAATTGACATCTGACAGTTTTTGTTTGGAAGAATTGTCAAAAATTCAAAATTATTCCTCCGATAAAATTGGCTTTCTAAAAAATTAACTGACGTTGGAAAAATCAGCCCTAAATGGATTCAAAAACAATAGTTCATCGAATTATGCTTACGGAGGTATAACTTGGAATTTAAGCTTTCACGAAACAGCGCGCACCCATTATGAAAGAACACAAAGAAGATTCTTTGCGCGTAGATCTATATTTGTGGATAGGTATATCTATACCTATCCACAAATATAGATCTATCCCTTCTATTAATTCGAAAATTCTATAGAAAAACACCATTGACACATTTTTAACAATACAACCTTTGTTTATATTAATTTAAAATTTATAACTACAAAAAATATTACTCACCGTTATGCCCGTCTGCCGACAAATATCAATCACATCACATCCACTCTATCGAAGGGCGCTCCCTTTCAATTTGCGTTCACTGAGGCGGCATTCTTGACTTTGATATTTAAATAAACTTTGATAAAAAATAATTAAAACGCACAGTCACAAATGTCTGGGGACTAGAGATCCCGCCGGGCACTCAGCACGACTCCAAGTGACGTACTGAATAAATGTCAAACGAACCATGTGATGTGACATTCGTTTAACTTCGTGAAGGTTCGGGGAAACTCGGGAGCGGTGGCGGACGCGCAGGGGCGCGTGGGTGTGGCTTATTCCTAGTGAGACATGATAATTGGCTGTCAATTATTAGTACGTGCAACCATTGGGCAATTTTTGAAACGTTGAAAACTCCACCAATCATACCAAGGATACTTTCTTTCTAACAGTATACGCCGCGTCGTAGTTATAGATATGTATAGAGTTTACGTTGATGTGCGGCCGTCTGTACATAATTATTTTACTGTGTATCTAGTTGTGTCAAGTACCTACAGAGTGTGATCTGCTAGTGAGATTAATTGTTCATGAAATTATAATCTGATGATTTGAACTGCAAACCGCTTGCTGCGTTTTTCTATTGCGCAATAACCAACACTTATCACACTACGCCCACAGTAGTACCTAATTAAAATATGCCTGCCTGATATCGAGACACACTAAACCTACCTGATCCGATAAATATATAAATATTTTTGGGACGACTAAAGTGGCGACTGTATAATTATAAAAAAATCGGGCAAGAGCGATTCGGACTCGCGCACCGAGGGTTCCATACCATCATATGTTTTTAAATTTTCACCGGCGAGGTCTATATTCATCAGAGAATTTTAACACTGTGCACTGCGGTGTAGAACATTGCAGTTTTATGTCAGCGCCATCTCTTGACCGATACTGGAACTAATGTAACTTTTGTTGATGATTTGACACATTGATTTGACAAGCGAATCTACTAAGGTTCGTATAGTGTTCGATGGTTCCTCTCCCTCTACTTCCGGTTGCTAACTGAATGATATATTAATGGTGGGTCCAAACGTACAGGATACTGTGTTTTCTATTTTGATACGGTCTAGGCAATACAAGTGATACTCACCGGAGATATAGAAAAGATGTATCTAAGCCAAATATTAGTACACGAGGATGATAGGCATTTACAGCTCATACTATGGAGAGGAGAGGAATCTGAATCCATTCAGACGCTTAGGCTCAATACTTTGACCTTTGACCTACTTTGTCACTACGGAACAGCGAGCGCAGCACACGCTGTCTGTGGCAGGTAGGGCAGGAACAGAATAATGACCTCATTAAAAACATTATTCAAAAGGACTTCTACGTTGATGATGTGATAACGGGTTCGGATCATCCACAGCAATTAATATATATGCATAAGGCTGTATCTGAAGCGTTAAAGTCAAGTTGTTTCAATTTAAGAAAACTTAAAACAAATCACACTTCCGTTTTTGATAATGTTATTATGAACTAGCTTCCGCCCGCGACTCCGTCCGCGCGGATGTCGGTCTTCGCGTGGATGGTTTATTTCTCCATTGTGAGTAACTCTGACAATGACATCTTATAAATATCTATTGGACCCAAATACGGCTAAGCCTATAATAATTAAGGAGATCCCTCTATTGAGCTACTGCTGTTGAGCTCGCGTTCTGTAGTAAGTATTTTTTTCAAGTAATTCCGACCTTGATAAGTAGCATGTAGCAGTAAATTACTGACAGTGACGAACAGTTTGCAATAATAAAAAAGTGATCGTGACAATGCGACAGAAAGTTAATTGAGAGCTTCAGCATACACAACGTTGTTAGTGAGCTCGTCCGGAATATGAACATGAAGATTTCTTGGACTGCTCACACGGGAAAGAGCTACGTAAAGTTGCCCGTGTGAAAAACAACTCGCGGTAAGATCTACGCCAGCAACTCCTAGGGTCTGACCTTGAGCCTTATTTATTGTCATGGCGTAACACAAAGCTACAGGAAACTGTATTCTCTTAAATTGAAATGGAAAATTATCCACTACGGGTAATGCAACGTGTGTTCGCGGTTCTACAGAACAACGTCTATGAATAAAACCGAATAATAAGATTTTTTTTTCTACGTATTTTTCCAGGATAAAAAGTATCCTATTTTATGCCCAGGATAATAAGGTATAATTATACCAAGTTTCATCGAAATCGAACCGTTAGTTTTCACGTGATGCCTGCATATACAGACAGACAGACAGACAGACAGACAAAAAATTTTTTAATCACATATTTGGGTTTGGTATCGATCCAGCAACACCCCCCGCTATTTATTTTTTCAATATTTTCAATGTACAGAATTGACCCTTCTACAGATTTATTATATGTATATAGATGAACAAGACAAGTTAATTTTTAGTAAGTCTTCAAGTAGGTACATTAGGGTTAGGCTGGACACCTTCTAGCGATACCTTACACTTTCCAATAAAGAGATTTTCACATGAAAATAATCAAATAATAACAAAACGATTTATCATGTCGAACGCTTTCAAGATATTTGATCCGCTGGGTTTATTAAGTCCAGTTGTAGTGAAAGCGAAGATAATGTTGCAAAGACTTTGGCAACAAAAAATGGACTGGGATCAGCCAGTCCCTCGGGAGATATCAGACGATTGGATTAAGTTTTCTGAAAACATAAAATAGTTGCCTTCTTTACAAGTGCCAAGGTTAGTTCTAGGTGACTCATTTAAATACATCGAGTTACATTCCTTTAGCGATGCTTCTCAAAATGCATATGGTGCGTGTATTTACATGAAAACGATTAGCCTTAATGATGACGTCACAGTCATATTATTGTGCGCGAAGTCAAAGGTGGCTCCATTGAAGCCTACCACCATACCCCGCCTGGAACTGTGCGCGGCCTTACTTGCTGCTAAACTCACAAAATCTGTAATTGACTTACTTCGCTATAAGCCGGATAACCTAGTGAACTGGTGCGATTCGTCAGTACTATTGTGTTGGAGTCGTAGCGATGTCAGTAAATTAAAAGTGTTTGTAGCCAATCGTATTATTAAAATTAAGGAACTAACGTCTACTTAAGCGTGGCGATATGTACCGATGGATTCTAACCCTGCTGACCTTATATCAAGGGGAGTAGATGCTAAACGTCTTATATCAATTGCACTGTGGTGGACAGGGCCTAGTTTTTTATTAAAAAATGAATCTGAATGGCCTAAGTTAAACGACAATGATTCGGAAGAACTACCAGAGTTAAACGTACATCATTCGACAATAATTGATCAAACCGTCATTGACTTTGACAAATATTCATTTTTAACTAAGTTACAAAGATCATTAAATTTGCTTATGTTCGTAGATTATTCAACCTTAAAAACAAACATAATAAACGCGTAGGTATATTGTCAGTGAATGAGCACGTGAGTCATTCTATTCGCTATGCGTTATCTTTCAAGGTCAGACGTTCCCTATTGAATACGATTTATTAGTGAAAGGTAAATCGTTAAATAATAAAAATAAGTTATTATCGTTATCGCCGTTTCTAGACGAGCATAAAGTAATTAGAGTCGGTGGACATATAGATATGTCCGGTCATTCTTTTGAAAACAAAACATCCAATTCTACTTCATGCTCCACATAGATTAACTAAATTATATTTCAAAAGAGAACAGTCATGTAAGTAATATGCATGCTGGTCCGCAAGTGTTGTTAGCATCAGTCTGTGCGAGAAGCGGTATGGCCAATTAACGGTAAGTAGGTGTCTTGCAAGCAATGTTGCCAACCTAACCGAAGCATGAAGCAGCAGACTTAAAAAAACAGCAGAAAACAGTAAAATCACTACTTTATTAGAATTCAAAATGAAACCCTTAATAGTATTGAAAACGCAAGTAGGTACATAATCATTATTATTTATTTACTATATTAAAAATATGAATAATTGACAAATTCTTAGAAAAATTCTTACAAATAATTATTATTTATCAATTTCAATTTCTGTCTTCGATATTTTCTGCCTCGTTTTTTTTTAATTAAAATTATACATACTTTGATTGAATTTCTTCGTAGGCTTTTCATGCATTTAATGTATAGCATTCCTTTGTTTCTGTTTTACTATGTAATGTAAAGGCACATTACATAGTAAAACACAAATAAAGGAATGCTATACATTAATTGTCGTTGTGGACATTTTATTTCTTAGTTTATTTTCAAAAAATTGGTACTTAAACAGAAAACAGGGATTTCATGGTGTTTTTGGCTCTTCAATAAAATTGTGGAATGTATAATAAATGATGTATAATAAACTGCATCGGTTGGAAACACAATAAACAATAATACACCCGTTCGCTTGCGATGATGGTCTAACGGTCACTGGCCGGCGGCCCGCGGCCCTCCGTTCGGTGGCGCGCGCGCGTCTCCGTCCCGCGCGTCTCCCCATCCCGCTTTCGTCAGCCGTGGCACGTTCGCGCGTGAATATGCTCCCCGGGCTGAAGCATTCTTCAAAAAAGTGGTAGCGGGCAGATGTTGTTGAAAGCCCGCCGAATTGTACCTTTCTTCGTTTTCAACTCGGCGACCCTCACGACGCCGTCGGAGCCCGGGTACACCCGCACGACGCGACCCAGCAGCCAGCAGAGAGGTGGAATCGCCTTACCCTTGACCAGGACGAGGCTCCCCACCTTGATGTCACCCGATGTTGTAGGCCACTTGGTTTTTTGCTGCAGCAGAGATATGTATTCAGAATTAAATCTTCTCCAAAAATGCTGTTTGATGTATTCCACCCTTTGGAATCGCTCGAGTCGACTGATGTTTCCGCTGTCAGTCATTTCTGGATGCGGAACGGACGTGAGAGATCTTCCAATTAAAAAGTGAGAAGGAGTTAGGGCACAGAAATCAAGTGCATCAGGAGAACAAGGAGTAAGAGGTCGGGAAATGAGAATGGCCTCTATTTGAGTATATAAGGCACGTAGCCATCTCTTCGTACGTGAAGTGCGTTAGTTTAAGCAGTCTCTTTAAGTGATTTTTCGTAGAGCGCACGGCGGCCTCAGCAACGCCATTAAAATGCGGGGAGTAGGCAGGCACAAAGTTGAATTCGATACCTTCCTGAGCGACATCATATTCAATATTAGAGGTCTGCAAAAAAAGACGTAATTGATTACATGAACCGACAAAAGTTGTTCCGTTATCGGACAGTATGCTACGAGGCTTGCCACGGCGCGCAATGAATCTATTTAAAGCAGCCATGTATGCTTCCTTTGTGAGATCCATGACAAGCTCCAGTGAACGGCCTTGACAGCGAGACAGACAAAAATACATATATAAGACTTTATAAGCCTGCAGCCTCTTCCCTTCCGGTCAGCGATCAGTATTGGGCCGGCATAGTCAACACTTGAATTTAAGAATGGGAAATCTAGATTACTTCGTGATTTTGGAATTGTCCCATTATTGGTTATACATTTTGAGCCTTATGCCTAAAGCACACTACACATTTTTGAACAGTGACTCTAGATAAATTTCTGCCCCCCAAGGGCCAATAGTTTTGCCGAAAGTTTGCCAAGAGCAACTGAGGTCCGGCATGTAACAGTTTTCTGTGAACAGATTGAAACATGATTTTAGTTAAATGATGCTTACTGCACAGGAGTATGGGATGTTTCACGTTATGATCATAGGGAGAATTATTTAGTCTGCCTCCGACACGAATGATGCCGTCAGAATCTAAAAAAGGAGATAAAGATATGAGCCGATTTTTATGAGGCAAGGATTTCCCTAATTTTAAAATAGAATATTCATCTGGAAATTGTTCAAATTGTGCATTACGTAAAATAAATTTTAATGAAGATTGAATTTACTGATTAGACAGCCACCCTACCAACTTATTATTTTTATTTTTTAAATTGTAAATGTACCTTTTAATGTAGGCCACAATTCTTTGCAAACGGTTAAAATCGGAATATTTATGAATTAATTGTTGTATTACTGTTTCATTAACTGGAATGTGGCTATTGTTGGACTGATTTACAAAATAAGTTAGTTCAGGCAAGTCTTGTTTTGCAACGTCGTTTGGTGGTTTCGGCCACAGGCATTCATCCTGCAACAAAAATGAAAGGCCTGCCCACCATAAACTAGAATCGCTGATATGATCAGCCTTCACCCCTCGAGAAACGAGATCCGCGGGATTGTCTCGTGTTGGCACATATTTCCATACGGATCCAAGGGTGGTCTCCTGTATCTCATTGACACGATGCCTGACGAAAGGCTTGAGTTGTGTTGATGGTGCGGATAACCAGCTCAACACTATTGTTGAATCACACCAAAAGACACATCGGCTAACTGGTATGGTAAGGGATTCTTTGACCTTTGTACACAATCTTACACCTAACAGCGCCCCACATAGCTCTAATCTGGGCATCGTTGTTGGTTTTATCGGGGCTATACGATTTTTAGAAACTAATAAGCGTACCATGACTGCATTGCTGCTATCAGTGCTGCGTATATAGACGCAAGCACCGTATGCCTTTTCACTGCTATCTGTAAATACATGTATTTCATTATTGATACAGTTGTCACATAAAACCCATCTGGGAATATTCAAAGAATTTATATGTTTTAATACATCTACAAAATTTGACCACTCATCTGAAATGTCCTGAGGAACCTCATCATCCCAGTCACATTTATTGACCCACAATTTTTGCATTATAATTTTTGCTTCAACAATACACGGACCAATTAACCCCAATGGGTCAAAAATTTGGCTTATTATAGATAAAATGTGTCTTTTTGTTATTGTTTTGTGAATGTCAATATTAATGGAAAATGATAAAACATCTGATTTGCAAATCCATAGTAGTCCCAATGTCTTTGATGTGTAATTATTTGACAAATCTAAATCCAGGCAAGAGTCATCCTCTACGTCTACTATCTCTTTTAGAATTTGAGTACTGTTTGACTGCCATTTCCTTAAATTGAATTTCGCTGAACTTAATATTGTTTTTATATTCTGACATAGTTCGATTGCACCGTTTATAGTATCTGATCCACTTAACAAATCGTCTACATAAAAATCACGCTGAATGCTACTTTTCACGTGCTGATTGTCTGTGGCCTCTGCAAGGCTCACTAGGCACTTGGTCGCGAGATAAGGCGCAGACGCCGTGACAGTATTTAATGTGTAAGTTTTGAGTGGCTCTGACGGATCTTTCCTGAATATAATGCGTTGTAGCGATCGTTGACCGGGATTAAACTCGACAGCTCGATACATTTTTTCGATGTCCCCTGAAATTACATATTTATGTTGTCTAACTCTTCGTAAGATCGAGAGTAGATCATTCTGTACAGTAGGACCCACATATTGAATGTCATTTAGTGATACGCCCGAAGTTGATTTTGCTGATGCATCGAAGACTGTTCGCAACTGCGTCGTTTTACTTGATTCCCGCAAAACCTCATGGTGTGGCAAGAAATAACTGATATTATTTTTATCACTAACTGATGAACCGGTATCCTCAGTCATATGACCTAATGTTTCATCCCACCAAAAACATATAATGTTGAAAAAGAAGGCCAACTTCCTTACTTCATGTAGATGTTTGACCAGCAAAAGAGTTGAAATCGAAACCAACGCCAAGTTTTAAACCATTTTCTTTGCACCGGCCTTATTTTGCAATTCTGTTGTAAGTAATTTGTGTTTGAAACTTTTTAGATATCAATACAATAATATTGTTCCATTTACACTTGGCGGGTTTTCGTTGTGTTATAGATATTTTTCATGCATATTATTTTATGGTTTTCTGAAAACCCGCCAAGTTTAAATGGAACAATATTATTGTATTGATATCTTAAAAGTTTCAAACACAAATTACTTACAACAGAATTGCAAAATAAGGCCGGTGCAAAGAAAATGGTTTAAAACTTGGCGTTGGTTTTCGATTTCAACTCTTTTGCTGGTCAAACATCTACATGAGGTAAGGAAGTTGGCCTTCTTTTTCAACATTACCTATATATGTTTTTGGTGGGATTTCATTTCTTTTTACCAAGTGGGTAGATACACGTGTAGGATTAAATTAAATAGCCTAGGTTTTCCTTTTTTTTGATAATTGTGGTTTTTTATTATTTTTTCTCTTACGAGGTGTTTTTTAGGGTTCCGTACCCAAAGGGTAAAAACGGAACCCTATTACTAAGACTTAGCTGTCTGTGCGTCTGACCGTCTGTCTGTCTGTCACCAGGCTGTATCTCAAGAACCGCGATAGCTAGACAGTTAAAAATTTTACAAATTATGTATTTCTGTTGCCGCTATAACAACAAATACTAAAAACAAAATAAAATAAATATTTAAGGGGGGATCCCATACAACAAACGCGATTTTTTTGCCCTTTTTTGCTCGATATCAAAAATGGCAACAGGCATATAGGCACTTGAAATATTCACAAAATACTCAGTTGTATTTTAACTTTAATAATAAATAATAAAATTAAAATAAATATTTAAGGGGGGCTCCCATACAACAGACATATTTTTTTCGGCGTTTTTGCCTTGTGGTACGGAACCCTTCTTGTGCGAGTCCGACTCGCACTTGGCCAGTTTTTCATTAACTGATGAGCCCGCTGCAGTCTGAAGTGCGGCAATGTTTGGACGTATAGACCATTCCCTATCAGCTGTTTTTTTTTAAACTTATTCTTTTTCACACATATGTTTTTTAAATCCGGTCTATAGAGCGACCTTAATATGTTGTACTCAACAATAGCACTTTCTTGTGCTTTGATCTGGCTAGGATCGATATTTATTAAATGGTCACCACTCAAATTTTTTACCCTAGATAATGGTACGTAGGCTTGACAACCACAAGTGAATATAGAAGAACCAATATCAATTAAAGCATTGTCCAAGCTCAAAGCTTGACTCTTATGAATGGTGATTGCGTAAGCTAAACATATCAGAAACTGCTCCCGGTAAACAAAAGCACGGCTCAAAACTTCAAGTTACAATTTGAAATATTAATGATATTAGTTTTACTTTTAAAAAATATACTTTTAGAAATAGAAATATGAATCTGCTTAACAAAACGATTTGAAAGGGTTTAAATAAGTATTCTTAAAAGATATTTTGCGTTACATCTTATGATATTATACGTCATT
Source organism: Mesoligia furuncula (assembly GCA_916614155.1). Taxonomy (NCBI): domain Eukaryota; kingdom Metazoa; phylum Arthropoda; class Insecta; order Lepidoptera; family Noctuidae; genus Mesoligia; species Mesoligia furuncula. Next base: position 149,759 of record CAKAJR010000040.1, read on the forward strand.
TGACATGTTTTAAGGTTTTTAATAATTTATCTTTCTAAGAAAATCTCATACTTACCTAAAACATAAGCTTATTTTTTTTTATACGGAACACGGATTACAGAATGTGTGATAGCCGAACTCACACTTGACCGCATTTTTATTTTTACTTTAGCTTCGTGCAAAATTACAAGTTTCTAGGCCGACTATAAAAAAATGTAATACCTACGGAACCCTCTGTGCGCGAGCCAAACTCACACTTGACCGCTTTTAAAATTTTTCTTTTAGTTTCATGGTAATGTCCAGTTCCAGCTAGAAAAAAAATCATACGGGACCCTCTGCATGCGAGCCAAACTCACATTTGACATTGTTCCATTTACACTTGGCGGGTTTTCGTTGTGTTATAGATAAAATATTTAGATATAAAGATATTTTGCGTTTATATCTTATGATATTATACGTCATTTGACATGTTTCAAGGTTTTTAATAATTTATCTTTCTAAGAAAGTCTCATACTTACCTAAAAATTAAGCTTATTTTTTTTTTAATACGGAACACGGATTACAGAATGTGTGATAGCCGAACTCACACTTGACCACATTTTTATTTTTACTTTAGCTTCTTGCAAAATTACAAGTTTCTAGGCCGACTATAAAAAAATTTAATACCTACGGAACCCTCTGTGCGCGAGCCAAACTCACACTTGACCGCTTTTAAAAATTTTCTTTTAGTTTCATGGTAATGTCCAGTTCCAGCTAGAAAAAAAATCATACAAGACCCTCTGCATGCGAGCCAAACTCACATTTGACCTCTTTTTAATTTTTCCTTTAGTTTCATGCTAATGTCTAGCTGCATGCTAAATTTCAAGTTTTTAGGCCGGTTAGAAGTATCTAGGCCGGCTAGAATAAAAAAATAATACGGAACCCTCTATGCGCGAGCCTCTGAGAAGTAAGCAAAGACTCAGCAACAGAAGGTGACGAGTTTAGTGATTTAGTAGTTGAAACGGGAATATCTGAAAAGAAATTTTCAAATGCCTCGGCGACTTGTGAGTCTGATTTTATTATGTTGTCATTAATAGACAGGCTGTAGTCAGTATTTCGGTTACTAGATCTTCCCGTTTCACTATTAATAATATTCCAAGTCGTTTTAATTACATTACTGCTGTTTTTAATCTTTGAACCCAAATAACGTGACTTGGCCATATAACAAACTTTTTTAAATAATTTTTAATAATTTCTAACATACAAATTAAATTCATCAGTGTTAATATAAGTCCTTTCATTGTACAATTCATAAAGCCGTGTTCTACTTTTATGAATACCAATGGTAGCCCAATCACTAAACGATGCATTACTATTAACCGAGATAGTCTTGGGAATAAAAGTGGAATCAAATTGTTCACAGTATACTTTAAAAAAATTATCATAAAGATGATTGGGATCAGCATGAATAGACAAAACTGGTAATTTATTAATGAGTTTAACTTTAAAATCCTCCAAGCGACTTGCAGTTTTGGGGTTAACAGTGATATCCTTTTTAGCCACTTTTTTGTTTTGGTTTTGAATAGTAATCCTTTGCCCGCAATGATCAGAATCTAGTAAAGTTATAATTTCTTTGTGGCTTGATATAATATCTGTATAAATATTATCTAGGCATGTGGCACTAGTAGGGGTTATTCTTGTGGGCTCCAAAAATAGGTTTAGAAGATTGTAGGACTGAAACAGACTTAAAATTTTACTACAAGAACCTGAGTTTTCTAATAAGTTAACATTAAAATCACCGCAAACGATAACGGACTTGTTTGAGTTACAAATCCTGTGTAACACTTTAGAGTACTTATTATAAAAATAAATCAATTAAACTGATATCTGTTTAAAAGCTTTTTATTAAAGCCACTCCCTACTGCTGCATCCTACTGGAGCATCTCCCTGCAGGGTGTAAACTTCCGTGATCCACACAGAAGTCCCTGAACCGTCTCCGGACACAAATAAGAAAATGTACCTCTAACCTGGTAAAGTGAGGCTATCTCGGCGGAATGTTTTCTGAAAAGTTTGTAAAATAGCATTTGCATTTCCCCTTGCAACTTCTTGGGCTGACTTTGTATGATATTCATTGATATTGCTATACTCTAACTGCATGTCTCCATGGTCAACTGCAATATTGTAAAGTACTGCTCTAGCCACTATGGTTGTTTTCACATTTCCTAGTTTGCATGTATGCCATGTAAAAGACATTGAAAAGCGTTGTTTCCACAGCCCAAAGCAGCAGCGTCCCACAGAAATTCTTGTTGCAATCATTTATGTGCTTCGTTATATTTTTCCTCGCTTCTATTTTGCATTGTAGGTATATAATAATAAACTCAATTGGTTAAACAGAAGTGCAATATAGGTAAGTAGAACTGCACATGTTATATTTGTAGGTCAAACGTCATTTTCTATCAGCTGGTGTAGAATCGGCCATTTTTTTTCCTTATAGTACTGTTATAGTAGGATTCTGGGTTTCATAACTTTATAGTAGGTTTAGAGAACGTTTTAGTGCTAAAATGCGTTTATGAATAACAATTTTTGACAACGAGACATTAGCAAGCCTTTAGATGTTCTATAACTTATTATGAATAAGACCGTTAATCTACTGTTAAAACAGTAGGGTTGGCAACACTGCTTGCGAGGCGCACAGTCAATGATTGCGTAAGATGTAGACGACTACGAGGCGTGACGTTACAACCTAAAATGGGTAATTTACCGCCCCAGCGCATATCTGACTATCCCTTCATATCTGTCGGCTTGGACTTTGCTGGCCCATTTTATATTATCAATCGTAAAGGCCGTGGGAGCCGTGTTGTTAAATGTTATTTATGTCTTTTTGTTTGTTTGCGTTGTAAGTGCATCCATCTAGAAGCTGTCAGCGACTTAACAAAGGAGGCATTTATAATGACACTCAGGCGGTTTATAGCTCGTCGAGGTAGCCAGCGATAACGTAGTGCAGCATTAACAAATCCTGCATTTTTTTTTCGTCATCCATCCTTCTTGGAGTTGATATTCAACCTCATTTTTAATACAGGCCATGTATTACTTACACTGATTTCAAATCACGAATCGTTGATACGTCAGATGGCACTTTTTTCATGGTGCTAAGCTTCACACACCGCATTATATTGTAGTCTTTGCTTCATTTGAAAGAAATCGGTTGACGTGAAAAGATTTTTTTTTCTCCTTGGACAAACGCCTAAATCTTTGAATTTTTATCTGAAAGTGTTTTTGTGTTGAAATAAGGGGCGTATTTACTATTTTTGGGTTATTCATTGTTTTATTTTTTCATGTCGCAATATTTTTAATCGCTTTCGTTCTTTACTAAAGGTTCCTCGCTAGAAGACATTTCATTGAACGAGACGATCGATCGATTGAGACGTTTCGTCTCCACTGCTGATGGAAAACTAAAAGTTTTTTTCTCCTTCTTGGGTACGTAATATGGTTCTATGCTCTTTTTTTGGGTATATGAGATTCTGCTTGCTTCACGGGTTCTTATGGATAAATTTTACTCCAGGTTAAGGCCCGAACTTTCAGCAAGTCGATACACTCGGCTTTTCCCCCTACCGCCCAGACTTCCAATAAGTAATTCTGCAATTCACCGGAGCAACAGCCGATTCGTACTGAGGATCAGAGCCGAGCTGAGCCGGATTCACCGGTCGTATTCGCCAACGGACAGGAGCCTGTGTTAAACAGTTATTTTTTATTTTCACTCCTATTCTTTTGTTACCTAGTATATTGTAGGTAGTTAAATTTTTTATTTTAACTGAAATGCGGCGGGTGCGATACCTTACCTATTTTTGCGGACCGTTTTAAGCACGCGTACGGATTAAAATTGATTGCAATCATGTTTTAATAATAATAAATAATAATATTTCGTGGCTAAGGTAAACGTTGGTTTTGCATGGTTGTCTGCTAGATTCTATTTGACTTTTTTGTGATTCTAGCCCACCTGTACGTATTTGTTTTTTGGTGCAGATGGTTTACTAGTTTCAATTTGTTTTTATTTGAATTCTTAGCCCAGCCGTTCCTGTGATGTCACGTCGTCGTACCATTCCTGTATCAGCCATATTACTCGTTAACTAACACTTTCCTGTTAAGTGGAATCTGACCCGTATATTTGTTAGTTTTGTCTTTACTGTGGCAGTTGAGGGTTATTTTTTGTTGTTTCCTGATTGCCTTAGTTAGCTTTGATTTTTTTTTCAGCGTTGCGATTCTTTTAGTGTTAGTTTGTTAGGGACTGATGCTGATATTTTGCCGTTCAGTTCCCCATCAGACTGATGACTGGATTTCTAGCTCTTTCTAAGTACATTCATACTATCTTTTTTTTTTTTTATTTATTTATTTAATCCTTAATGTTACAATTTTATTTTAACATAACACCTGCCAAACTGCAAAGCAATTTGTCGGCAGTAGGTTCTCGCGGATTTTGCACGACTTTTTACTTGATTAAATATTAAAATTAAAGTAAGTTAAAACTAAGACTAAATTAAGTTAAAACTAAGACTAAAACCATGGCTCTGTAGGCAAGGATTCCATATGTGAGTACAGAGTATAATAGTTACCCACAGAACCATAGGTTCTACAAAACACAGCTACTACACTCAGCGGCATCAGCCAACAAACGCCATGAGACCATCCCATAATATCTAATCTGCATTCGCGGTCTATCAGCCAAAAATGCAAACAAACATGTCTATGGCAAAACAACTCATAATCCTTCACAATAAAGTTCAGTTTACGCTACAACTTCAAACATTTATTCCTATTTTTTTTTTTTTTTTTTTTTTTTTTTAGTTTTGCTAATCACTCTAAAATCAAACTAATTATCATTAAAGTAACGTTGATATCTGTTTAACTTGAAGTAATATTGATTAGAAAAAAGTTTGAATAGACTTTATACGGCAAGCAAACTTAGGATAAGAACCCACGACATCAGCTGACCGAGGCCGCCGATCGACCGCAGCAACTATGGACACATCGACAGGTAATGTTTCCTTAGGACACTTTTTAGGTGGTTTTTACTTTTAACACGATCAATTATTCCTTCAGGTAATTCATTAATGAATGTAGGTGTTATCCATCGTCTCGTACGCCTACCATAATAATTATTTACATTAGGCACATGTAATTTCTTTTTCTTTGCAAGTCGGGTTGGGTAGTTATGTACTTTTTCTTTTTTGTGTTTGTTACTATTATGTTGTTCAAGAATCATTGTCATTTTTACTTTCATTTCAACTGGTAATATATTGCACTTCTTAAATAATTTTTCATATTCCTTGTTCAAGCTTTGTTTAGTTTTTCTGCTCACTAACATCTTTAGAAGTCGTATTTGTAGTATTTTAATTTTATCTAGATATGTTTTAAATGTAAGTCCATAACCACACAACCCATAACTAATAATCGAGTCGGCAAGTGCATAGTACAATGCGTACAATAATCCTTTCTTGACTACAGGCTTCAGGGTATACAGTTTACCGAGAACCGATCGAACTTTATTACAAACCGTGTCTACGTGTAAGTTCCATGCAAATTTAGTATCTATCGTCAGTCCTAGGTACCTGTATGATTTGACCTGGGGGCCTAAAAAGGCCACTTTAAGCAATTCCTCAAAAAACGAGTAATTTCCTGAATTCCCAGTGGATCAGTAGCAATTCCTCTATTTTTCGTAAAATGGTGACACATAATAGCCGAATCCTATAGAATTCAATTTCAAACAGAATCATATTTGGTGTAAATATTGCCGCATGAAAAAAATAAAGACCGTAATTTTATCGGTAAATTTTCGTTTACAGTTTTTATTAATCAAATTAGTTTTTATTTTTTATTTCTACAGTTAAATGTTATTACGTTATAATATACTCATAACTGTTAAAAAGTCCGCAGATAAGCCTTGAAAACGGAAGTTAGAAACAATAAACTGGCAACCTACAAAGGAGTTTTTAGGCCGCATTCCGAATTAAGCGCTTTATACACTATACAATTTGTAGGAATCCGAAAGATGTAATTGAAGTTAGAACAGTAAATTCCAATTTAGTGCGATTGGAAGGTCCCGACGGCACTAATTCTTAAATTGTTTACTATTTAGGTGAGTTTAATCGCATCGCTACGATTTAGAGCGACTTGTTAGTCTTTAGTTTTTAAGCACGCTCAAATCGATTACATCCTAACTCGGAACACACCCTTCAACCCCTCAACTTCAAACTGAATCAAACATCAACATAAACAATCATAATGTGTGTAGTTTAAAACTAGTATTTCGTGCGAGTAAGATCGTTTTTAATACAAAGTAAGTGTATAATTGTTTGACTTAAATCATTACTTAAATAAAATGCTGTGCAAATGTATTCAAATGTACGTAATTTTTTGTAGGAATGGAAAGACGTGCAGCTAGTGTCTGAGATACAATGGAACAATCTGCTCGATTTTCTACAGTCAAAGTGGAAGCGCTGTCGGTGTTGAGCCCCTTTTCGAGATCACTGCAGCCCCGTGTTTTGTCCAGACTCGTGCGTCAGCACCAAACCCTAGCCCTGCTGATGCTACAACAGTGCCTCTGCCTCGTCGAACTCGGCAAGCAAGATACCGCAGTGAGTGGATTTTTCTAACCCTACAGCTATTCATATTGCGACTTAGACATGATGACTATTGATAATGATTATATGGTATTTTTATTACGTTTTTTAGGTCGCCCTCTGGCTGCACTAGATGAAGCTCGGAGAGTTTTACCTGACGCGGAGATGCAACATGCTACAGCTGATATAGTAAATTAATAGTGCAGCTTGCTGGTGCAGTCGAAAGACAATTTTTTATTGGTATCCCATAGAGGTAAAGTATGAATATTTTGTACATGCAATAAAAAAATTAACTCATTCATATATTATAATTATCTATACATATAATAAATCTGTAGAAGGGTCAATTCTGTACATTGAAAATATTGAAACAATAAATAGCGGGGGGTGTTGCTGGATCGATACCAAACCCAAATATGTGATTAAAAAAATTTTTGTCTGTCTGTCTGTATATGCAGGCATCACGTGAAAACTAACGGTTCGATTTCGATGAAACTTGGTATAATTATACCTTATTATCCTGGGCATAAAATGGGATACTTTTTATCCTGGAAAAATACGTAGAAAAGAAAAAAATATTTTTCAGTTTTATTCATAGACGTTGTTCTGTAAAACCGCGAACACACGTTGCATTACCCGCAGTGGATTCAGCGCCGTAACTTTTTCACACGGGCAACTTTACGTAGCTCTTTCCCGTGTGAGCAGTCCAAGAAATCTTCATGTTCATATTCCGGACGAGCTCACTAACAATGTTGTGTATGCTGAAGCTCTCAATTAACTTTCTGTCGCATTGTCACGATCACTTTTTTATTATTGCAAACTTTTCGTCACTGTCAGTAATTTACTGCTACATGCTACTTATCAAGGTCGGAATTACTATGAAAAAAATACATACTACAGAACGCGAGCTCAACAGCAGTAGCTCAATAGAGGGATCTCCTTAATTATTATAGGCTTAGCCGTATTTGGGTCCAATAAGATGGAGAATAAGATTGGGTATAAGATGTCATTGTCAGAGTTACTCAAAATGGAGAAATAAACCATCCACGCGAAGACCGACATCCGCGCGGACGGAGTCGCGGGCGGAAGCTAGTAAAGAAATAAAAAAGTATAACATAAGTAGGATATTTTAACATTTAAATAACACAAAAACTTTGCATAAAGGGAAAAAGGTATCGGGCTCTGTGTCCACTTGTGGTGTCTTCAATGTTGATTTTAAGGCATAGCCTGCGTCACCTGAAACATAATTATTTTATTATTATAATAGTACTCAAATTAAACAATGACGGGGTAGTCAGAAGCCCTAAAGTCTGACAACCAGTCTTACCAAGGGGTATTGTATTACCCAGTAACTAACTGGGTTGTGGAGGTCAGACAGGCAGTAGCTCCATGTAAAATACGGGTATTCAGCTGCATCCGGTTAGACTGGAAGCAAACCCCAACATAGTACATAGTTGAGAAAAGGCTACACAGATGATGATGATGATTATTTGACTTACTAAAAACCACAAATTTTCCTTTTCAGCCTGGCAGAGTTGTTCCAAGTGGGTCTTAAGTGGATGGTGATTCCATAAAAAGGAGACATAGTGTGCTCCTCCGCAGCTAGCATCGACACTAATCAGAGTCGCTAACCTAAATGAATGAAAAAAAGCCTAATTAATTATTATGTTTGTATTAGTTTTTTAATAATTTAAGATGAGAATTGTTAATAATTTTATAAAATATTTTTCATATCACTATTGTTTTATTTTAGTAAAAGGTATAATTATGGTATACTCTTCTAAGGGTCCTCTACTTAACTAAATTACTACTTAATTAAATTGAAGTAAAGTATGATACTATAACAATATCACACATATATATCCCTGAAGGGTTAGGCAGAGGTGTACCTATTGTACACCTAAAATGTGATGGTATGCATTTCACGGAGGGGGTACTGAGTAAGTACCTGAACATCTATAATAATAGATGAGTGTCTATCTGGAACTACTTAGTTAAAAGTGTTGAAAAACACCCTACTTACTTTTATCACAAAACAATGCTTTTACTTGCCTTGGGGATAGTAGGTACTTATGCCATCGCTGCGGGTACATTATTTACGCCTCCAGCTCATGGATGAGGTCGCGACACACACTTATTTAGCCTGTCTATGCCAACAAATTCGAGATCCGGCATTTCGAACGCTATGTCCATTTTCCGAAGAGCTGCATTTTGTCGGCGATCTAGAAGGGTCGTCGTAACCCGCGCGTGCTCCAGAAAGTTTTCATATAGGGCTAAATCTGCTATTATAACATTATTTCTTCACAAAACCTCCAATCCGATTTGTGAAATGTTGCTTTTGACTAACTTCTTAGAATTCCGTTATTTGACATTAAAGCAATTCCTATTTTGTGGACCATTTTACGAATCTCCATACAAACTTGTCAAACAGAGGAATTGCGTGTTAGGAATTGTACGCAAACAATTTTATGAATTGTCAGTTTGTGACCATTTTACGACTTTTAATATAATTCACAATGAATTCCTTTTATGATTCTCCCAAAGTGGCGTTTTTAGGCCCCCAGCTCTAAATTATTACATTGGCAGCTTGATTTTCCATTGTGAAGACATTCATAACTATGACCTTTTATATTCAGGTCAATATTTTTGTTACGTGCATATGGAGAATGTATTGGCATGCATTTAGTTTTGCTTATATTAATAATTATGCCATTGTCGTGTGCCCATTTAATTATATTGTCCAAATCGTCTTGTATTGCTTCTTGTAAGGACGTTTGGTCCTTGCCACTGAATATGAGACATGTATCGTCGGCGTACATATAAGCTTTACATTTTTTTATAACATTGCACATACTATTAACGTGTACAATATAACCAATAGGCCCATAAACAGATCCGGTAGGAACACCATACTTTACAGCACCTTCCATACTTTGAACATTAGCAACCCGTACTTTAATAGTTCTTTGCTTTAAGTATTGGCCAAACCATCTGTTGATTGGTCCACTTATCCCACACTCATCCATAGCCTGCAACAGGCCGTCGTGATCCAGGGTATCAAAGGCTTTTTTGAAGTCTATAAATACTGCTACCACTAAGTTTTTATCATTAAGGTAATTATTTACATCATCCGTAAATCTAGCTAGCGCCGTTGCCGTGCTTCTGTTTGGTCTAAAACCATGTTGAATGTCGGTAATGATGTCGTTTTTGTCTAAGTAAGTTATGATTTGACTAACTATGAACTTTTCCATGATCTTATTAATTATATTTAAAATAGCTATTGGTCGGTAATTTGTATATTCCAGATGTGATCCTTGTTTGTAGATTGGCCTAATAATTGACTCTTTCAACCTAATCGGGTATTTACATTCTTTTACACACATATTTATAAAATATGCTATAACAGGACTAATGAAGTTCTTAATTTCCTTTAAGTCTTTTACCCTAATGCCATCTGATCCCGGCGACTTGTTGCAGTCTAGTGAGTCTATTATCCTGGCGATATGTATGGGCGTTGCTTTATTGAACCTAAAACTAACATTACACGGTTTAACATAATCATGTCTATTTAAGAACGTCTTATTACATTTATGCTTGATATTGTCGATCTCCGTTGTAAATGTGTTACAAAAATTATCACAAATGGTTGACAAACATTCTTTTTTTTGTAAATATTTCTCTATGACGCTATCTACTGTTACTTTACTTCGACCCAGCCAGTTATTAATATTACACCATATCTTACGCATGTCTCCTTTACATTTTTTTATTTCGTCACGCCTATGTTGATCTCTAGCCACATTTATAAGTTTATGCGTTTTATTTCTACATCTAGTATATTGTAATCTAAGGTTGTTATTGGTTGGATCCATTTTCCAGCGCCTAAATAAGTCATCTTTTCGTATGATCATGTTTTGTAATGTATTATTAACCCAAACTTGGCTATCACGTTTTTTAACTGCTAATAGTTGCCTGGAAGACTCATAAATGTCGCTAAAAATCGTGTACATATTATCATATAACTTGATAGGATCATGTGTGTTTAATAATTGTTGCCAGTCAACATTATGAAGTTTATTACTTACTAATTTGTTTTGGATGGTCGTTCTAGTCGATTGAACACATTGTTTTACGTTCACATCAGCTGATAATCCCGTTATGTAGTGGTCCGCTATCTTAGTCGTTACCGTGTACGCTTCTAATACGCAAGCCTTCTCAGTCCGTACAAATACATGATCGAGGCAAGACGTCACATTGCGATCACCCGTGACTACGTCACGAGTCACGTCTCGTATGCCGCATTGTAATCCCCTCTCCGACAGTGCGTTCAGATACCTATCAGCAGTTGAGTCGGTGCCACTGTGCAGTATGTTGATGTTACAGTCGCCAACCATAATTATATTATTTCGTTTTGGTATACTTTGGATATATCTTTTGATATCTGCTACAAAGTTTATTTTATTTGTGCTTGGCGGTCTATAGATAACCATAATGTCGGTAGTGTATTCGTTGATGGTTAGCCGTCCATGTACAAACTCATAAGTTGCGGTGATACCGGATTTTACTGGATTAAACTGCACTCTGTCGCTCACGTAAACTAGTATTCCTCCACCTCTTCTGTCTTCTCTTGTTAAAGCATGCATATTGAATCCACTTATCTCGTATATTCTAGTATCTTCTTCTTTAATATTTATTTCCGATAAGCAAATTAAATCCAGTCTGTGCAGGCATTCCTTTGCTAAAACAATTAGCTCATTAAAATGTTTTCTCAGAGAGCATACATTTATATGTATAACTTGAAGTGACGTTGGTCGTTTGTTTACGTGCTCATACCACTCGTCTAACTGTGTGTATTTTGTGTATTCTATATCTTGTATTTCTGATTCCAGGTCCATTTTAGAAACTATCGTTTATACTATGTAATATTATTTATATATTAATCTGTTTGTGTATATGTTTAGGTTGTAGATTTTATATGACTACTCTTTGTTTTCTGTTAGGTAATTATCGATATCACTTTCGAAACGTATGTGGTGTACTTTTTTATCATTGTCATCTTTTTTTATCATGATTTTTGAGTTTTGAATCCATATATATTTGTAGGATTCCTTCAGGTTGGTCTTAACAGCCCAGAACAAGTTGCGCATCTGACGTGTCAAATGTTCATTAACATATATTTGTGAATCATCATTGTTTTGGTATATTGTGTGATTTGTTATTTTTGTTTCTTTGCGAGTTTTCAACCAATCTGACCGGGCTGCCTTTGTGCGTAGTGTGACGATTATGGGTCGTGGGTTTTTTCCTTCGACTCCTCGAGAAGGAACCCTCCATGCATTTTCAATGTCTTCGGCCTTTAGTTGTAATTTCTTTGCAATTCGTGCTACAATTTCCGTAACATTTTCGCCATCCTGTTTTTGTACATGTGCTAGTTCAATGTTCCTGCTCAGTTCTTTCTGCTCCAACATCATGATACGCTCCTCTAATGCCTTGTTGCATTTTTCTAAGTATATTTTATTTTGCAATATATCTTTTATTTTATTATCGTGTTTTTTTATATTTTCTGAGAATTCCTTCTGCGATTTATCTAAATCTTCAAAATTTAATTTTAGGTAGTTAACAGTGTTTTCGGTGTCTTTATCATTTTTTTTAATTTCTGCGATTTCTGTTTTTATTTCGGATATGTCTGTCTGAATACGCACGAAGCGTGAATTCTGCTCTTCTTTCATAGTGGTAAGGAGACAGTGCATAGCTTTCATTTCCTCTCGAAAAGCATTTATTGTTTCGTTCAAGGTATTGGTTGAGCAGCAGGCAGTTTTAGTTCTTCTAATTTCCTGTGCTCCTGACGAATCACTATCCGAGTCCATTGCAATACGTTTCTTGTTATGCCTTGGGTTGACCCAAGAACCTGACGTTTTTTGCTTACCAGTCGTAGTCGCAACATTTGGATCAGACGCATAATGTTGCACACTTTTAGGGGATGTGTGCTCCATGATGATTTAGTCTGTTGGCATCAATCGTTAGCAACGCGAACAGGGCTGCTTAGTGTTTTTATGAAGGCGACACGCGGCCGCGTGCGCGGCTCGATCAGCCCCACTACTGTCTTCGCTCCGGCGTCGTGTCGCACACGTAATGCTCACTTCCTCCTTCGTATAACTTTGTCTTTATCTAATATTTATTTAATCAACTTAGAATTAGCTACTCGGTAACGCGTGCGCACGCCACGCGCGATCCACGAGAACTGTCACATTTGCCTATTTATTTTTTTGTCCTTGTTGCATCCTAACATAGTAGACGAAGGTTATTCCTATCTCTATACTAAAAAATTTTTAGACAAAAATACCGATTTTAGAGAATTACGGTCTTATTCATAAAAAAAGCTTATAGAAGGTTTAAAACGTTCATTAGTTAAAATGCTCGATAAGCCTTTAAAACGTTCGATAAAATTTTGTATTCATAAACGTTTCATAAACCTTCTTTATCTAAAGTGTCCTATAACTTCAATATAAATATAAATGTTGCCATTTTATTTAAGTCATCCAACAAATTGGCCAACACATTGAGTTGTCAAACGAGAATATCTGCCTACGCACCGAATAATTGTGACCATAGACATTATGACGAACTGAAAACTAATTTATTGTCTACGGTTTCGACAGTTTTGCCGCGTTACCATGGTAACCATGGTTTTTTGAGTCAATGAATTTGATATTGTTATTTTATTGTCAGGCGAGCGAAAACCTTTGAATATATTTTTGTATTTAAAAGAAATGGAATTAAGACCGTAGACTAGTTCCAAGAAAGGGCAAAGAAGTGAATACTCGTTTTGGTTGGAGGACGATAAGGTGTGTACTGTTACCTACAACTAAAATGTGTTCAAAGCAGTTGTGTTCAAAGTAAGTTTTGTTTTGTAAACATTCTTAATTTCTTATACTTATGCTTGCTTTTGCTTTTCCTTAGACCTTTTAGAAGAATTGGTCAGGGAGAGGGTTTCCATAATAGAAAATGAAGGTGGTCGCTGGTGATGGCGCCAAACAAGTAGCCGAATTCTGGGCACACTAAGAAGAAGATAGAAAATAAAAACACATACTGACTGACACCAACGCGAAAAAGGCGGCATGGCATGATTTACGAATTATGTGCCTATCCAATTTACTTATAAGTTACAAAGTTCCAGAGTAAGAATGTCAAGAACTTCGTTTGATGAAGAGAAAGAACTATAACATTCATTTTGTATTTCAGGACAGTAGGAAGGATGGTGCTTCACTACAAATAGCAGAAATAAAGCAGTGGCATAGATGGCAAATGAAAAGAAACATTTTAAAAATGTTGTTCTGCTAGCACAAGTTCTAGAAGCCGAATTAAAGTTTATAAATGATAAATGATAAATGATTTTATTTTGTAAGTAGGTTTGTACAAACACTTTTACACGTCAATCATGTTTTTTTTAAAACTAGATGAGGTCGGCGTTTCCTATCTGATTACTCTGAGAAGAAAGGCCGAAACAAACTCAGAGGTCACAGTCTCTTTTAAAGTAAAGACATAATCTTGGTCAGGTTATATGAAGACCATGTAAATCGATGTCTGAGATGGTCTTTTGAGGAAAGGACCACACAGATTGAGAGGACCTGTCCAGTCAGTGCACGCATTTGTCACAAATCGTGCAGCTCAACTCAAAACTTACGGAGCTCAACGATTCGACGAACAATACCAAAGAAAGGACATTTGGGTAGGCCACATAAGTTACTCAAACTGCCAGACAAAGATCAAGAAATAAAACTAACAGAACAGAGAGAGTAATAAAAAAAAATATAAAATTAATAAAATGACCCACATCGTCTTCACATTCACAATAAATAAAATAAATAATACTTTACAAAGTAAGCAAATGTCAATGTTTATAAAAAAAATAATAATAATAATGTCAATGTGTATATAAAAAAAAAAAACATTCAAAATGCAGAAATTGGAAGCAGCTCAATCCCAAGCCTTTTTGTCCTCAATATAATCTTTAACGGTATAAAAGGCTTTCTGGCACAACTTACGTTTAATGAATGATTTGAATTTATTAAGGCTTAGATCTTGAACTTGGCTTGGTAGTTTATTATAAAAGCGTATACATTGGCATCTGAACGACCCACCTATTTTCTTGAGCCTTGTTGTAGGTACAACAAATTTGTGTTTATTTCTAGTATTTATATTATGGATATCACTGTATTTTTTAAACAATTTTATGTTTTTATGGGCATATAAAAGATTTTCATAAATATACTGAGAAGGCACAGTCATTACATTAATCTCTTTAAATTTGTCTCTGAGAGAGTGTCTCTGACTTAATTTATAAATTGATCGAACAGCTCGCTTCTGCAAAACAAAGATAGTCTGAATATCGGTGGCATTTCCCCACAATAGAATACCGTACGACATTACACTATGAAAATAGCTAAAGTACACTAAACGGGCAGTCTCTATTTCAGTTAAATTACGAATTTTTCTAACAGCGTATGCTGCGGAACTAAGCTTTTTGGATAATTTATCTATATGTGGACCCCACTGAAGCTTAGCATCGAAAGTTATGCCCAAGAATACTGTATTGTCTTCAGGATTCAATTCCTCGCCCTTTATCAACACATTAGTTTTCACCTGCCTAACGTGGGGTAGCGTAAACTTAATGCATTTGGTTTTTTTCTCGTTTAGAAGCAAATTATTAACATTGAACCAGTGGACTACTTTCGATATCGCGCTATTTACATCGTCAGTAACCAACTGCTGACGTTTAAGTTTAAACAAAAGAGAAGTGTCATCTGCAAACAACACTATATCATGATTATCCTTTATGAGGTACGGCAAGTCATTAATATAAATTAGAAACAAGAAAGGACCAAGAATTGAGCCCTGTGGGACTCCCATTGTTACTGTAGATCCGGATGATCTTTTACCATTAACGTCAACGCTCTGAATCCTTTTACTCAAGTATGAAGTAAGAAGATCCAGAGCGGTGTTCCGGATCCCGTAGTGGCGGAGTTTCCTGATTAAGGTTTCGTGAAGAACGCAATCGAATGCCTTGGACAAATCACAAAAGATGCCCAAGGCATCGCATTTATCTTCCCATGCATTATAAATATGTCCTAAAAGTTCAACACCAGCATCAGTAGTTGAACGACCCCTTGTGAAACCGAACTGTTTGCTATGTAATAATTTATGTTTATTAAAAAATCTTTGTAGTTGGTCTAAAATTAATTTCTCAAAAATTTTACTAAAGGTAGGTAGTACAGAAATAGGTCTATAATTTGTAGGGTCTGATGTACTACCTGATTTAAACAAAGGTATTATTTTACTATGTTTCATAAGGTCAGGAAACTCCCCATTGTCAATACAACTATTAAAGATAAGAGCTAGAGTAGGTGCTGCAATGTCAATAATAGACTTAGCTACCTCTACAGAATTACCCCACATATCTGCAGTCTTTTTTACATTTAAAGTGTGAAAGGTTTTAATTATATCTCTACAGGTAATGTATTCAAAATGAAATTCCGATTCGCAACGATTAACATTTTCCTTAAGCAAAGACTCAGCAACAGAAGGTGACGAGTTTAGTGATTTAGTAGTTGAAACGGGAATATCTGAAAAGAAATTTTCAAATGCCTCGGCGACTTGTGAGTCTGATTTTATTATGTTGTCATTAATAGACAGGCTGTAGTCAGTATTTCGGTTACTAGATCTTCCCGTTTCACTATTAATAATATTCCAAGTCGTTTTAATTACATTACTGCTTCACGAGGATCGCCTATGCGAGGGGTTGTGCCCCACAGAGCTGCGAATCTTTACGGATGGATCCAAAACAGGTAGTGGCACAGGAGCTGGAATCTTCTCGGAGGAATTCAACATACATATAGCCACACCATTGGGGGTCCACAACACAGTGTTCCAGGCAGAATGCATGGGCATCTCACTAGCCGCTTCAGCCATTATGGCCAGGGAATTTAAGGAACACTCAATCCGCATACTCTCAGACAGCATGGCTGTTCTGCAAGCGCTGAACAGTTACACAGCTGACTCTGGGCTAATATACGAGTGTCACCAGCGCCTCAACCAGGTGGGTAACCTCAATAATATAACCATTCAATGGATCAAAGGACACAGCGGTTCGCTAGGCAACGATGCAGCCGACGAACTTGCCAGAAGAGGGTCGAGTATGGCACCCGTGGGACCCGAGCCCATCGTGCCACTCCCCTTCGGGTATATACGCACTCTGGTAAGGAAACGCACAAGAGAGCAACACAATAAACTATGGACGGACCAAGGTGAATGCAGGCAGGCGAGGGAGGCACTTCCCACATTGGATGGCCGCCTCACGAAACAGGTTCTCCGTCTAACAAAACAAAAGCTGCGTATAGTTACCGCAGCTTTAACTGGCCACGGGTCATTTAATAAACACCTCTTTGTCATAGGAGTAACGGACAGTCCGTTGTGCAGGGCCTGCATGGAGGACGACGAGACAGCGGCACATGTGCTTCTAAACTGCCCGGTGATCGCCACGTACAGGGCAAAGTACTTCGGTAACCCAGGTACCCTACGTGAGACGGTCAGTAACATCAAGGCGTTGCTGGCCTTCTTTGAGGAGCTGGGGTGGATCGAATAGTCGATTTTCCCACCCATACGCAAAATACGCGCATTGACGTGGAGTTGCGGACACCAGCCCGTAGTACCTATTACCTATTACCTATTTATTACATTACTGCTGTTTTTAATCTTTGAACCCAAATAACGTGACTTGGCCATATAACAAACTTTTTTAAATAATTTTTAATAATTTCTAACATACAAATTAAATTCATCAGTGTTAATATAAGTCCTTTCATTGTACAATTCATAAAGCCGTGTTCTACTTTTATGAATACCAATGGTAGCCCAATCACTAAACGAAGCATTACTATTAACCGAGATAGTCTTGGGAATAAAAGTGGAATCAAATTGTTCACAGTATGCTTTAAAAAAATTATCATAAAGATGATTGGGATCAGCATGAATAGACAAAACTGGTAATTTATTAATGAGTTTAACTTTAAAATCCTCCAAGCGACTTGCAGTTTTGGGGTTAACAGTGATATCCTTTTTAGCCACTTTTTTGTTTTGGTTTTGAATAGTAATCCTTTGCCCGCAATGATCAGAATCTAGTAAAGTTATAATTTCTTTGTGGCTTGGTATAATATCTGTATAAATATTATCTAGGCATGTGGCACTAGTAGGGGTTATTCTTGTGGGCTCCAAAAATAGGTTTAGAATATTGTAGGACTGAAACAGACTTAAAATTTTACTACAAGAACCTGAGTTTTCTAATAAATTAACATTAAAATCACCGCAAACGATAACGGACTTGTTTGAGTTACAAATCCTGTGTAACACTTTAGAGTACTTATTATAAAAATAAATCAATTAAACTGATATCTGTTTAAAAGCTTTTTATTAAAGCCACTCCCTACTGCTGCATCCTACTGGAGCATCTCCCTGCAGGGTGTAAACTTCCGTGATCCACACAGAAGTCCCTGAATCGTCTCCGGACACAAGTGGGAAGATGTACCTCTAACCTGGTAAAGTGAGGCTGTCTCGGCGGAATGGTTCCTGAAAAGTTTGTAAAATAGCATTTGCATTTCCCCTTGCAACTTCTTGGGCTGACTTTGTATGATATTCATTGATATTGCTACCCTCTAACTGCATGTCTCCATGGTCAACTGCAATATTGTAAAGTACTGCTCTAGCCACTATGGTTGTTTTCACATTTCCTAGTTTGCATGTATGCCATGTAAAAGACATTGAAAAGCGTTGCACAGCCCAAAGCAGCAGCGTCCCACAGTAATTCTTGTTGCAATCATTTATGTGCTTCGTTATATTTTTCCTCGCTTCTATTTTGCATTGTAGGTATATAATAATAAACTAAATTGGTTATACAGAAGTGCAACATAAATTAAATACAACTGCACATGTTACATTTGTAGGTCATACGTCATTTTCTATCAGCTGGTGTAGAATCGGTCATTTTTTTTCCTTATAGTACTGTTATAGTAGGGTTCTGGGTTTCATAACTTTATAGTAGGTTTAGAGAACGTTTTAGTGCTAAAATGCGTTTATGAATAACTATTTTTGACAACGAGACATTAGCAAGCTTTTAGATGTTCTATAACTTATTATGAATAAGACCGTTATTCATAATAAGTTATAGAACATCTAAAGGCTTGCTAATGTCTCGTTGTCAAAAATTGTTATTCATAAACGCATTTTAGCACCAAAACGTTCGATAAACCTACTATAAAGTTATGAAACCCAGACCCCTACTATAACAGTACTATAAAAATGGCCGACTCTACATCAGCTGATAGAAAATGACGTTTGACCTACAAATGTAGCATGTGCAGTTGTATTTAATTCAAAGACTACAATATAATGTTATGTTGCACTTCTGTTTAACCAATTTAGTTTATTATTATATACCTACAATGCAAAATAGAAGCGAGGAAATATATAACGAAGCACATAAATTATTGCAACAAGAATTACTGTGGGACGCTGCTGCTTTGGGCTGTGGAAACAACGCTTTTCAATGTCTTTTACATGGCATGCATGCAAACTAGGAAATGTGAAAACAACCATAGTGGCTAGAGCAGTACTTTACAATATTGCAGTTGACCATGGAGACATGCAGTTAGAGGGTAGCAATATCAATGAATATCATACAAAGTCCGCCCAAGAAGTTGCAAATGCTATTTTTTACAAACTTTTCAGGAAACATTCCGCCGAGATAGCCTCACTTTACCAGGTCAGACGTACATCTTCCCACTTGTGTCCGGAGACGGTTCAGGGACTTCTGTGTGGATCACGGAAGTTTACACCCTGCAGGGAGATGCTCCAGTAGGATGCGGCAGTAGGGAGTGGTTGTGAAGCTATGTAGCAAACCATGTTCCTCCTCTTATTCTACCCTATGCGTCCCTAAACATGCAGTCAAAGTGACCTCTGCGCTGCCACTGACGACGTTGTGGAAGTGGCAAAGTTTTGGGCCAACAAGATCTGAAATACTGTTGTCCCCGCGACACGAAGAAGATAAATAGGAGACATTTTAGCGAGTAGTGCATTAATAAAAAGCTTTTAAACAGATATCAGTTTAATTGATTTATTTTTATAATAAGTACTCTAAACTTTAATTCGGCTTCTAGAACTTGTGCTAGCAACAACATTTTTAAAATGTTTCTTTACATTTGCCATCTATGCCACCTCTTCGGTAGGCCGTTTCAGTTTCTGCTATTTGTGTGAAGCACCATCCTTCCTACTGTCCTGAAATACAAAGTGAATGTTATAATTCTTTCTCTTCATCAAACGAAGTTCTTGACATTCTTACTCAGGAACTTTGTAACTTATAAGTAAATTGGATAGGCACCTAATTCGTAAATCATGCCATGCCGCCTTTTTCGCGTTGGTGTCAGTCAGTACTTATGTGTTTTTATTTTATATCTTCTTCTTAGTGTGCCCAGAATTCGGCTACTTGTTTGGCGCCATCACCAGCGTCCACCTTCATTTTCTATTATGGAAACCCTCTCCCTGACCAATTCTTCTAAAAGATCTAAGGAAAAGCAAAAGCAAGCATAAGTATAAGAAATTAAGAATGTTTACAAAACAAAACTTACTTTGAACATAACTGCTTTGAACACATTTTAGTTGTAGGTAACAGTACACACCTTATCGTCCTCCAACCAAAACGAATATTCACTTCTTTGCCCTTTCTTGGAACTAGTCTACGGTCTTAATTCCATTTCTTTTAAATACAAAAATATATTCAAAGGTTTTCGCTCGCTTGACAATAAAATAACAATACCATGGTTACCATGGTAACGCGGCAAAAACTGTCGAAAATGTAGACAATAAATTAGTTTTCAGTACGTCATAATGTCTATGGTCACAATTATTCGGTGCGTAGGCAGATATTCTCGTTTGACAACTCAATGTGTTGGCCAATTTGTTGGATGACTTCAATAAAATGGCAACATTTATATTTATATTGAAGTTATAGGACACTTTAGTTATAGAAGGTTTATGAAGCGTTTATGAATACAAAATTTTATCGAACGTTTTAAAGGCTTATCGAGCATTTTAACTAATGAACGTTTTAAACCTTCTATAAGCTTTTTTTATGAATAAGACCGTTAGTCTTTGGGCACTTTTTTCATTTTACTATATTCTTTCTAACTCTAAAAACCGAGGACCGATTTACTTAATCCAAACGGGAATATTAGTTTTAAACGTAATCGTCTCATATGACATTAAAATTACGCAAATATTCCTATAAACGAAAAACCTCGTTTTCAAGTTACGTAATTATTCCATCATTTTTCGTACCTAATAAGTACAACATTAAAATTTTCGAAATTTTTACTGAATTATTCCAAACAGATTCTAATACGAAAGACTTGTAAAACCGTCCGTATTTATAGTCTGTTCCTTTTTTAACCGACTTCAAAGAAAGAGGTTCTAATTTTTTTTCATTTAAGATTTCCTTCAACTATTCTCTATGTAGATATGGTAGGGAAGTTCTTATGCGTTCCACCCGTGCATATGGTCAGAATCTAAGCGTCTATTTAGCTGAAAGTCGAACTCAAACACGCGTAGAATCATTCTTCCCTTATCAAGTTTTATGAGAATGTTGCATAAAGTTAAACTTTACCTCAACTCATGTATTAATTTAGAAACAGGTTTCTCACCGAACTTCCTGATCTTTGGTAGAGAAGTTATCATAGATCCTACACGTACTAATAGTCAGACTCGAGGCGTAAATTTAGCTGAAAGTCGGACTCTGTACGCTTCGAACTTATCATCATTAGCAGAGGTTTATGCGAAAGTCGCTGATAATCTTTCTATGGCTCTCCTCCGTGTTTATTTATTCGTCCTGTCGAGAGGCGGCCGCTAGGGCTTTCAATTAAAACCATTAGATTGGACTCTTATTTTATTACAAGGTAAAGATATCTAAAGACATAGACAGACCTAACATAGACAAGCGTAGCGATATTGCCAACGCGAGCCTACTTAAAACCATAGACTATAACATGCCCCTTTTTGAGACTGACATTAAAAAAAAAAGTTGAAGTTATTTTGACAGTTGACATTGACATTATGATTTGAGAGTAAATACTTTAAACTTGTTTACATTATAGTTTTTGCAAAGACAAAACATTCTTATTCAAACTTAATAAAAAAGGACATTTGTTTAACTATAAACTATATCTAAATAAACTAATTATCGACTAAACTATATGTAAGATACTGTGACACATTGTTATTTTTTTATTTTTTTAGGTGAAGTGAATTCTACATTTTGTTTTCATGTTCAACAAAGTTTATATTAAACATTTATATATCAAGCGGTTGTTTTTTCTTAATTAACCTTCCTCGACTGCTATACACGGGCGTATCAGCTAGTGGTACATTCTGAGCTGAACTATTCTCAGTTAACTCTTGAGAACTGGTCTCAGATTGGACATTTGAATAAGAAGTTGGTGGTGATGGACTTTCTGAAGAATGAACTGAGATTACACTGTTTTTAGAATCATTACTTGAGCTAGTTTCTGCTACTAGAGAATCATCATGACTATCTATTTCTTGTCTTGCATCTACATCAACAAATATTGGTGACTCTTTTTCCAAATCATCAGATTGTATAGATTCATAAAATGAGTTCATAGACTGATTTGACAAGATTGAAATTGATGAATGACTATCTGACCTTGATCTAGGCTGAGGCGGCTTATAAATTAAATATGTAATTATCTCATTATCATTTTCCTTTTCCTCAGACTGACTTTTTGACTTTGTTTGTGGACTTGAATTTTGACCTGACTGGGAGTGAAAAGTATTATTTGACTGAAATGAGTTATATAAGTGACTGTGACTGTGTGAGTGTGACTGACTCGAAATCGACTGGGAGTTTGATAGATTTTTATGTGTCAACTGGATATGCTGAGAGCTTCGTCTATAACTATTTCCTACTTCGTCTTTCCTAAAACTAAATTACCTCGTTCATACATAGTGAACGAGGAAATTTAGTTTTAGAAATGACAATACCTTTTGACCAAATAATTCCTTTTGGATCTTTTTTGAAATAGATATCATCATTTATATTAAAATCTGGATATGTTTTGGAACTCTTGTCATAATACTTTTTTGTTTTCTGTATGTTTGTTTGTTTCTGTTGATTATGTTCTGAAAATTCAACAACTTTAGGTTTTAGACTAGACAATGGAGTTGGTAATTTAGTTCTAATTGACGAGACATTAGTAGCTGTGAGGGTGACTTTAAATTACCTCTTGGGGTGGATCTATATTGTAATAGACCTAGATAGGGATCTGTTTTGGAATCATCACATTTGCTAAAAATGTTTTTGACTATTTTCACAGTTGCTTCTGCAAGACCATTTGACCTGGATAAGTGTGGACTTGAGACAATAATGTCAATGTCCCATTCACTTAAAAATAATTTGAAATTCATTGAATTGAATGGCGGACCTCCATCACTGACTAATTGCAAGGGGATTCCGTGACGAGAAAAAATTGACTTTAATTGTGTTATGACAGTAGAATGAGTGGTGTTTTGATTTAACTGTGCTACTTCAAAATAATTTGAGTAAAAATCTACAACAATTAAATATGTCTTTCCATTGTATTCAAATAAATCTGTGGCTAGTTTTTGCCATGGGAGTGTGGTCTAGTCATGTGGCAATAAAGGCTTCTTTGTTTTATTTGGACTAAATATTAGACAAGACTCACATTGTTTTATGAGAACCTCAATTTCATGATTGATGTTAGGCCAATAGACTACTCCTCGGGCTAACATTTTAGTTTTTTCAATACCCATATGACCTGCATGTAATATTGACAGTATTTCTGGTCTCATTGTAGTAGGAATAATAATGGCATTACTTTTGAATATCAAATCGTTAATTACATGTATTTCATGCCTAATGTTCCATTAAGGTAATGTGTTTGGATCACAATTTTGTTTACAACTTGGCCATCCTAACTTGTAAAATTCTTTTAACTTTTGCAATGTATAATCTGAGTCTGTATTCATCAAAATTTTATTCAACTTTTCTTGTGTGATCGCTAAATTTGATGTTAATAAATTGACATGACTTTCTATATTATCTTCTATTTCTTCTAGAATTTACTTTTATTTTTATTTTTTTTCTTTTTACTTCTATGTTATTGAGTTTTGACCTTGACAATGTATCTGAAATATACATTTCAGTACCTTTGGTATAAGTTACAATTAAATGATATGCTTGTAAGGTGATCATCATTCTTTGAAGCCTTGTTGGGACATCAGACAAAGGCTTTTTGAATAAGGTTACTAGTGGTTGATGATCTGTTTCTACATAGACTGGTTTTCCATAAACATATTGATGGAACTTCTTACAACCAAATACAATAGCAATAATTCTTTCTCAATTTGAGCATAATTTTCTTGACATTGTGTTAATGACTTTGAAGCATAATTATGCAATTGGATTTTTGTCATGAAAAATTACAGCACCCACTGTATCTTTTGACGCATCTACAGACATTCTAATTTGTTTCTTGACATCATAGTGAACTAGTACTGGTGTATGACAA
This sequence comes from Mesoligia furuncula, assembly GCA_916614155.1. Lineage (NCBI taxonomy): Eukaryota > Metazoa > Arthropoda > Insecta > Lepidoptera > Noctuidae > Mesoligia > Mesoligia furuncula. Next base: position 173,982 of record CAKAJR010000040.1, read on the forward strand.
ATCATTGACTTTAACTTTGTGAACTGTTGTTCGTGCATGGGTGACCATTGCCATGCATTTTGTTTTTTGAGTAGGTCTCTAAGCATATTTGTTTCTGTTGACAAATTAGGAATAAAACTACCTAAATAATTGACCATACCTAGAAATCTTTGTAGTTCTTTGACATTTTTTGGGCTAGACATTTTGGTTATGACTTCTATTTTTGACATATCAGGTGAAATACCTTTTTCATTGAAAATATGACCTACATATTTTACTTCCTTTACACGAAATTTATATTTAGACCTGTTAAACTTTAAATTAATTTCTTGTGCTCGTTTAAATACACTTTCTAGCCGTTGTTTGTGTTCATTTTCATTTGAGCCGTATATTCGCGTTCGATTTTTGCTTAGAGCAGTTGGATGTAATTTTGAGATCGTAAAACGAAAGCAAACGAAACTGTCACTCAACGAGCGTATATGACGTGACGCAATGTTTTTTTTTCCAAGCGTTTTGACTTTGGCATCTAGTAACGTAGTCAGTTCAACGCCATCTTCAGGGTTCTTGGGAACTATTTTTTTTTTTAATACTGAATAGAAAAACCTGTCATTCACGAGCTTATAATTCGCATCGTTCAGCCGTCACGTTGAATGTTGGTGACATTGTATGGAGAAAGAATTTTTCCAGATCTTCTGGTGATGATTATTTTTCCGGGAAGTTAGCTCCTCGTTTTATTAAATGCCGTGTGACTAGAGTTATTTATAGAACCACTTATGAACTTCATGATTTTGATTCCCCCCATTCTGGTAGATATCATATCAAAGATACCTATTCTTAAAAAATACCTCTGTAATTTCAAAACTTCTAATCCTATTAACTTTTTCCATTCGGAATGTTATTGTTACGCTTTTCACCCCTTTTAATTCCCTTGATATTTATTAAAATAAATAAGCTCATTCATAAATGTCTATGTAATAAAAACATTAACTGCGACATCTAGGTGTTCCTAATTGAAACTACTTGTTTATAACTTCTCTGTTATGTCAATGCTTATAAGTTCCGTTTTTTCCCGCAGATGTCGTTACGACTCTCATTCCCATAATGACATAGGAGGCAACTTTGTGGCTGCCGCGAAAAAAATAGGAGCGTTCATAAGAGATCACCACGAGCCCCTGTCTGATTTTGCGAGTCAGCAATCAATTACATTTAAGTTTATCCCGCCTTACACTCCTCATTTCGGTGGCATATGGGAAGCCGGGTTTAAGTCGGCAAAATATTTTTTTAAACTTGTTATTAGCGATAGTCACTTCACCTTCGAAGAAATTTCGTTGTTTGTTTTTTGTTTGCACAAGTGGAGGCGATTCTCAATAGCCGTCCCTTGTGTCCACTCTCATCCAGTCCTAATGACCTCCTTTCCCTCTCTCCAGGGCACTTCATCATTGGGAGGCCGTTGACCGCTCTGTCAGCACCTAACCTGGTAGAAGTCAAGAAAAGTCAGCTGCGACGGTATCAACGCCTAGAGAAGACACAGCAGCATTTTTGGAAAAGGTGGCAAAAGGAATATCTGTGCGAATTGCAACAGAGGACAAAATGGAGAACAGAAACGTCAAAGCTGGATGTTGGAGATATGGTACTCCTAGCAGATGACAACGCGCCCCCTCTTGCATGGAAACTTGGACGCGTTCTTCGCCTTATATCCGGATCTGATGGGATATACCGAGTAGCAGACATCGACAACAATAAAGGCTGCGTGCAACGTTCACTAGTACGGCTCTGCAGACCTCCCACAGCAAAAAAGCTTAAAGATTGAAAGATATCTTTCAATGCCGGGAATATGTTCAGGCCTTAACGCCTTCAATAAAAGTAATAGTAACCACACGCCGCGCTCTGTGATGAAAGTTTTAATAGACAAATAGGCGCATCTTTTGCCTTCAAACAAATGTATAGTCATACTTCTCTTGCACACTAACCGGCGTCCGTGTAACATTCTTTTTTTAACATTAAATATATTTGCTATTCTTGGGATTTTGATGGGCACCATTATATCGTCTAAAGATATAACACTGACTATAATATTAGAGAGTTGGTTCAACAAAAATGTATTGATATAAATTATTGTCTAGTGATATTTTTTATACATTATTATAGGTATACGAGTACTTTGGTTGAAGTCAGGCTGTGGATGATGTTGATGATATTACAGAAGCTGTTGGCAAACCTTTTATACATAAATATATTATTTAATACGTAAATTATTCAGAAGGTAGGTACCTAAATAAATAGATAATTAAGAGAAAGATCTCTCCAAAATAGAATAAATATTAAATAAAACATGCTACATTAAAAATACCGAACAAGTACGAGTTGAACTCTCGTGGAGAGGGTTTCGTACGATGAGCATGTTACCCACCAAAAATATTTCGTGTAAAGTAGATTTCCAAGACTCACATTTACGTTTTCACTGTTAACAAGTTATCAGATCTAATGTAGAGTCAAGCCCCTAACTTTACAAGGCTTAACTACGTACCTTACATGTTGGTCAAAATGTACAGATTGGCCGTTTACCGACCGTCGCACAGACTCTTATTTATGGGTTTATGGTAAGAAATTAACTCACAGGTCTTTTTTTGTTTCAATGAAACGGTCAAGCCATATATTTTAACCAAGATGTAAGAAGGTTTGTAGAGTAAGGGGCTTGGCTCTACATTCATTCTGATAACTTTTTAAAAGTGAAAGCGTTATGTAAGTCTTGGCAACCTACTTTATATTTAATGTTTTTGGTGGGATTTCATTTCTTTTTAACCGACTTCAAAAAGGAGGAGGTTCTCAATTCGACGGTATGTTTTTTTTTTTTTTGTGTGTTTGTTACCCGATTACTCCGCCAATTGTGAACCGATTTTCAAAATTCTTTTTTAGGGTTCCGTACCCAAAGGGTAAAAACGGGACCCTATTACTAAGACTTCGCTGTCTGTCCGTCTGTCCGTCTGTCCGTCTGTCCGTCTGTCCGTCTGTCTGTCTGTCTGTCTGTCACCAGGCTGTATCTCATGAACCGTGATAGCTAGACAGTTGAAATTTTCACAGATGATGTATTTCTGTTGCCGCTATAACAACAAATACTAAAAACTGAATAAAATAAATATTTAAGGGGGGCTCCCATACAACAAACGCAATTTTTTTGCCCTTTTTTGCTCGATATCAAAAATGGCAGCAGGTAGGCACTTGAAATATTCACAAAACACTCAGTTGTACTTTAACTTTAATAATAAATATTAAAATTAAAATAAAATAAATATTTAAGGGGGGCTCCCATACAACAAACATGTTTTATTCGGCGTTTTTGCCTTGTGGTACGGAACCCTTCGTGTGCGAGTCCGACTCGCACTTGGCCAGTTTTTTTTTGTTTTTTTGTAGAGTGCTCTCTATTTCTTTTTATTTTTGCGGTGATATTGTACTGATATATTACATTGAATACATGTTCAAATCATAACGCCTACTACTAGCAGAGTTGGGTAAAATAGGTATTTCTTGCACGCCAGCAGTCTTCTTCATAGCCAACGAAAAGTGTGTCCCCCTATCAGATGAAACTTTTTATTCCTGTTTGTCCCCATAGAATTTAATATACTAAGTCTTAAAAGTAATGCCACACATTATAAGCAACAATATATTAAATAAAAGACTAGTGGTTTGGGATTATAATCACCTGTATTTAAATAATTTTTATTTATTTCTATCAATCAGTCACAGTGCCATAAATCACAGTAGGTATTGCAGGTATAATAACAATCAGTCTTCTGATTTGACTTCATACAACTTAGTTATAAATACAAAAAAAAATACGAACTAATTAGTAGCAATGGCTTTCATTTTGACAGTTCAACAACATTCATTGCGTCATTTATGTTGTCGAGCAGACAAATTTTTCGTACATATGAAGCAATGGATTAACAATATCCTTAAAAATTATTGAAATTGTGATTGATATTATTGTGTGTTAAGCTGAGAATGTGAGCTCTCTAGCATTATCCAGACCGAAGCTATGAGGATATCAAAATACGAGGACACAGGAGAAAAGGTGTGGGTTTTTATTTTTGATTCATCTTGTTGTGCCCCCAGATCCCAAGAACAAACTTGACATTGTAGTTGAAAAATATGTTCTGCCATACATTCCAGCTACAATTGTAAGTTTGTACGCACAATATTGAAAGATTTACCATGTTCTTTTAAGACCGTAGACTTCTTATTTTTTTCTGTATTTATTTCAAAATTTTAGGCTCAGTAATTTCGGAGATAAGGTGGACTGGTCAATTTTCATATATTTTCTTAAATAACTTCAAAACTTTTATTTTAAAATATACTAAAATGCGTTTCAGACTCTGTTAATAAGACCTCCGTGTTTGGATCACAAGAATTCATATGTGTAACAAATGTCAACTTAAGTAAGTCTAGCAGATTTGGATCAAATTGGCTGTGGCAGACTGACAGACAGACACACGAGTAATATAATAAAGGTTTGGTTTTTTCATTAGGACGTACGGAACTCTTAACCGGACCTAAAAAAAATTCTGTTTAGAAAAATTAAAATGTAATATTTGGATACATTAAAATGTAAGTTTGTATATTAATATTATATAATTGGATACTCACGTGTTTATTTTCAATTAAATTAAAAATAAATTAATATTAGTCCACACCAATCTCTAGCGAAAGTCCAGTGAGACTGATATTAAATCGAACTATCTTCTTTTATATAAATTAAAGGACCTTGAAGAAATGCATTTATTAGTATCTAAAGACCTCATTTGAACTCCGCCCTTCTAATGTACCGGGGTACGCATTTTGGGGCAATTCGACAAACAGGGAATTAGTTTTCAAAGCCCAGAAAAGGTGTATACGAGCAATATTTAATCTTAAAATTCCAGAAAGCTGTGAATCATACTTTAGACAATATAAAATCCTGACGTTACTTTGCCTGTACATTTTTGAAACCGCGACGTTTGTAAAATCAAATCCGGAACTTTTCGAGACTATGGCAGACACAAGTACTCGTAGCAGGAGGAAACACCCACAAATTAGATGGCGATTACAGAAGGCAAATACGGCACTACTACTTAAGAGTATTATATGGAATGGCTTCAAAAATGTATACCAGGTTACCAGATGAATTCAAAAGCTTAAATAGTAGGTAATCTTTTCAAAAAACATTTCCATCACTTTCTAGTCAATAAAACTTATTACAAAATTAGTGATTTTCTCGAAGGTAAATAATGTGAATAGAAAATACAAATTTAACGAGATTGTAACATTTATTTTTTACTATTGTACACATGATGGATATATATTGTAATTTTTTTATTTCTGTATAGACATGGCCCTTAAATTAAAGACATTCAATTTAATTATTTGACTTATATGTAAAATACATGATTCCTTGATTGTTCTGTTTGTATTATAAAATTGTGCTATTCTTTATTATCTGAATTTATCAGTGGAACTACACACATCAAAAGTGTCTAGGGATCAAGCATTTTTATGCGGATTTCTTGAGATTGAGATGTGGCTTTGTAATAAATTTATGATTTTATAAATTTATATGGATCCTTTTTGGTGCATTTCATAATTTGAATCAGGAACTGTGAATCAAATTCGAGTAAAAGATGAAAATCAGCTGTCAATATTTTCCCTATAAAAACATACAACGCATTGAAGACATTATTAGTGCTACTGTTTCCCTACTACTGATTAAAACCAACGTTATTATGGAGCGGCGACGTTATTTAAGCAGGGAAGAAATGCTCAGAGCCGTGGGAATGATAGAAGCTGGTTCCCGGCAACGTACTGTGGCTTTAGCTCTGAATACAAGTCAGAGTGTTATCAGTCGACTTTGGACACGTTACCGAAGCACTGGTACCGTGGCTGAGCGCCATGGAGGACGGTATCGCTGCACCACACGGAGACAAGACCGATACATTCAAATCTTAACTCGAAGAGCTCCAACAATAACCGCCATGATGTTAGCCGTGAGGCTTCATCACTCTTCAGGGAACTTAATTAGCGACCAAACAGTCAGAAACCGCTTGCATGAAGTGAACCTTCATTCCCGAAGACCGCTACGGGTACCACCTATAGCAATGCACAATCGTAGGATTCGATATCAATGGGCTCTTGAACACAGAAATTGGGCAGAAGAACAATGGCGTTTCGTGTGCTTTTCTGATGAGTCTCGTTTTGGTATGAGACCGGATACAAGACGTATACGACACTGGAGAACCCCTGGACGCCAACAGCGATTAAAATCCTGCCAGGAAGTCCATCCTTATAGTAGTGGAACCATCATGGTATGGGCGGGTATTTGGATCGGCGGAAGAACTGAGTTGATTTGGATCAGAGGCAACCTCAACGCTCAAATTTATGCTGAGACGATTGTATCAGACGTCATCGTTCCTCTACAAGTGCAAATCGGTCCCTTATTTCAGTTAATGCATGATAATGCACGACCGCACACCGCGAGAGTTGTAAGACAGACTCTCGCCGCAGCTAACATCAATGTCCTGCCCTGGCCTGCGCAGTCGCCAGACTTGAACCCGATTGAGCATGCATGGGATATGCTACAGAGAAGAGCTCTGCCGAATATGGAGGGTATCCAGTCGCAAGAAGACCTTTTTTAGGGTTCCGTAGTCAACTAGGAACCCTTATAGTTTCGCCATGTCTGTCTGTCCGTCCGTCTGTCTGTCCGTCCTCGCTTAATCTCTGTAACCGTTAGCACTAGAAAGCTGAAATTTTGTAGGAGTACGTATATCAGTTACGCCAACAAAGTTGTAAAATAAAATTTTGGAAAATATTTTTTTTTAGGGTAGCTCCCCTACATGTGAAGTGGGGAGGAATATTTTTTTCATCATCTACCCCATCGTGTGGGGTATCGTTGAATAGGTCTTCTAAAATGGCTTAGGGGTTGCTAAATTATTTTTCGATTTAATGCTCCATTTACGAAATATTAAAGTTTAAAGTGCAAATTTTTGTTCCAGTAGGGCGTCCCCCCCCTCTAAAAGCTAAACTACTAGCTTGAAAAATCTGGAAAAATTCTCGATGAAAGTGCATTTCATGAACTTTAAAGGAAAAGTATAGCGGTTAAGATAACTTTATTAGTTTAGCAGTAATAGTCGTTGAACTTGGGTGTTGGATAATTTTGTACCAAATACAAAATCCTTAGCATTAATCCTTTAAAGTGACTAAGATGAAGTAGTTGCTTGTTTATAATGGGTAAAAACTTGCATTGAAAACCAAAATATGTTTTTTTTTTACCTATGCAGATTAAAGAACAACAGAATCGTACTACATTGTGATAACGGGCTACTACGGAACCCTACACTGTGCGTGGCCCGACACGCACTTGGCCGGTTTTTTTTGTTGTTGCAACGAACATGGGCGGCCATTCCACAGCGTGATTTGGATGAACTCATTTTGAGTATGCCAAACCGATGTTCTTGTGTTGTTAGTGTTCGCGGTAGAAACACGGATTATTAATTGTTTAAGTTACCCAATAAAATTTTAAAGAAAACTGTTATTTCAGTCTTTTTTTCGAACTTTTGTGTTAGTGGTTCAAATGTCAAAAATCCCTTTATTAGGAAAATGGCAAATTTCTTTATTAATGCAAAGGTGACTTGGTTTATCGTTACTGTGACAAACGAAAACACTTTATTTGATGAATCCTTAAAGAAAATTTTAATTAATATCAATCAGGAGAAAAGTTATTGCAAAAATATATGTTGATCCCTAGACACTTTTGATGTGTGTATTTAATTTTGACTATATAATATTGTTATGAATGTTAATAAATACTAATTTTATGTTGATGCAACCGCATTATATTGTAGTCTTTGACCTAATTCTACTAAGCACGAATTTGTTTGTGAATATTAAATAAGACATTATAAGCAAAATTTGCATGCCAGTAAGGTAGATCCAGGAGAACGCTATCACTTGTTATGTTAACACCACTGTATACCTTTGATCAGCAAATAAATGATTTGATTGATTGATTGATTGATACGCTGAACCATATTATTTAGGTGCTAGATTACGACGCATTCATTTATTTATTGAAGTCAGCGTACCGTATGTTTCAGTAATTATACGGCATTGCGGCATTTATTCGCTGCATCATCGTTCCGAGTAGGTAAAGCTGCGCGTCTCTTCTCGTATAGTAAAGAGATCAAGAAGATCGGCATCACCATCTTCTGTGATCAGAGCATCAAATTGCTTGCAACGGCATTTGCGGAGTAGGTGTCGTGTGTGGTTTTGAAAACATAATATACCTAATAACATATTATGGCATTACAACACGCCTGTACCTATACTTCAAAAACTTTTTTACAAAAAAAAAACAACCGTCTTCTAATGTCGTTGGTTCCAAATTTTAATTTTTTGACACCGACTTCTGAAATTAAAGTTATTTTTCACTTTGTAGTGTTTTTTTTTTTGGAAGTCGTTTTTAGGGTTCCGTACCCAAAGGGTAAAAACGGGACCCTATTACTAAGACTTCGCTGTCTGTCCGTCTGTCCGTCTGTCCGTCTGTCCGTCTGTCCGTCTGTCCGTCTGTCCGTCTGTCCATCTGTCCGTCTGTCCGTCTGTCCGTCTGTCCGTCTGTCCGTCTGTCCGTCTGTCCGTCTGTCCGTCTGTCCGTCTGTCCGTCTGTCCGTCTGTCCGTCTGTCCGTCTGTCCGTCTGTCCGTCTGTCCGTCTGTCCGTCTGTCCGTCTGTCCGTCTGTCCGTCAGTCTGTCTGTCTGTCACCAGGCTGTATCTCATGAACCGTGATAGCTAGACAGTTGAAATTTTCACAGTTGATGATGTATTTCTGTTGCCGCTATAACAACAAATACTAAAAACTGAATAAAATAAATATTTAAGGGGGGCTCCCATACAACAAACGCAATTTTTTTGCCCTTTTTTGCTCGATATCAAAAATGGCAGCAGGTAGGCACTTGAAATATTCACAAAACACTCAGTTGTACTTTAACTTTAATAATAAATATTAAAATTAAAATAAAATAAATATTTAAGGGGGGCTCCCATACAACAAACATGTTTTATTCGGCGTTTTTGCCTTGTGGTACGGAACCCTTCGTGTGCGAGTCCGACTCGCACTTGGCCAGTTTTTTATTTTTTATTAAAAAAAATATTTTTCACTTTTTAGTTGTACCTACCTCACACAAATTCATATCACATCACATCACTTCAGCCGAAAGACGTCCACTGCTGGACATTTCTTGGGGGGGGCTTGCCATAATCGCCACGCTTGGCAGGCGGGTTGGCGATCGCAGACAAATTCATATAACACTACTTAATATGTAAATATCAGTGACAGGAAGAAAAAACCGGCCAAGTGCGTGTCGGGCCACGCACAGTGTAGGGTTCCGTAGTAGCTCGTTATCACAATGTAGTACGATTCTGTTGTTCTTTATTCTGAATAGGTAAAAAAAAAAACATATTTTGGTTTTCAATGCAAGTCTTTACCCATTATAAACAAGCAACTACTTCATCTTAGTCACTTTAAAGGATTAATTCTAAGGATTTTGTATTTGGTACAAAATTACCTAACACCCAAGTTCAACGACTATTACTGCTAAACTAATACAGTTATCTTAACCGCTATACTTTTTCTTTAAAGTTCATGAAATGCACTATCATCTAGAATTTTTCCAGATTTTTCAAGCCAGTAGTTTAGCTTTTAGAGGGGGGGGGATGGCTCTTGCCCAACCTGAGGGGGCCAAACGCCTCCTGCCGGAGGCTTTACGCGGGGGTTGTGCGGTCCATGGCCCTATACGGGGCCCCCGTGTGGGCGCGTTCACTGCGGCGGCGAGCCGCCCACTACCTGAACGCGCCCCAGAAGGTGGTAGCCATAAGGGCTATCCGGGGCTACCGCACGATCTCTGGCGAGGCAGCAAGCCTCCTTACCGGACTGCCGCCATGGGATCTGGAGGCGATAGTCCTCGCGCGCCTGTATGAGTGGCGCGTGGAGGCACTACGCCGGGGGGAGGATCCGCTTCCGCGGCAAATCGCTGCGGAGCGGACGGATCTCCGGCGCGATCTCATGGCGGCATGGAAAGAGCGACTGTCGCAACCCAGCGCAGGGCACGCCGCGATAGCGGCGATAAGACCCCTCTTTGAGGAGTGGCTAGAGAGGCGCCACGGCGCCCTCACCTACCGCCTGATGCAGGTCCTCACCGGACACGGAAGTTTCGGGAGGTTCCTGCACATCATCGGGCGGGAGGAAACGCCCGGGTGTCACCATTGTCACGATCGCCTAGAGGACACGGTGGAGCACACGGTGGAGGTCCGCCCCGCTTGGGCGGAGCACCGCCGTGTCCTCGTAGAGGCGATTGGCAGCGACGGCGACCTCTCGCGTCCGGCCCTGGTGCAAGCCATGGTCCGGGGCGAGAGGGAGTGGGAGGCAGTCACCTCCTTCTGCGAAGCAGTCATGCTAGCGAAGGAGGTGGCGGGACGGCTCAGGGAGAGAGCCTCCCGTCCCAGCCGCCGCGGGAGACGCTCCGGGCGTCGGGAGCCGCGTGACGACTCCCGGCCACCGTAGGCGCGGGCCTGCGGGCGGAGAGTAATGGGTGGCTCACCGCCGATCAGGACCAGGCCCGTGCCGGACGGCGCGTACGTGTTCCACGCGCGCCTCAAAGAGATGTCAGCATCGGGGAGGGGCCCCTTAGGGCCGAAGCCTGCCGGGTCAGCGGGATTGTCCGAAAGGGTTACCGCTGGCTCGGAACATAAAGGGCTAAGGAAGGAACACGGGTGGGTTTTAGTCAGTAAGAGTCTGACACTCCCTTCCGCTCCACCCAGAGCGGGAGGAGTCATTTGATGATTTCCCATCCGCAAAAAAAAAAAAAAAAAGAGGGGGGGGGAACTGCTGGAACTAAAATTTGCACTTTAGACTTTAATATTTCGTAAAAAAATAAAATCGAAAAATAATTTAAAAATTTAAATAAAATCGAAAAATAATTTTAGCAACCCCTAAGCCATTTTAGAAGACCTATTCAACGATACCCCACACGATGGGGTAGATGATGAAAAAAATATTTGTCCCCACTTCACATGTAGGGGAGCTACCCTAAAAAAAAATATTTTCTAAAATTTTATTTTACCACTTTGTCGGCGTAACTGATATACGTACTCCAACAAAATTTTAGCTTTCTAGTGCTAACGGTCACAGAGATTAAGCGAGGACGGACAGACAGACAGACGGACGGACAGACAGACATTGGCGCAGTCGGTAGGATACTCGCGGGCCGGTTCGCGAAGCGCGTAGGCCCGCCGCTGATTGCAATTTTTTGTCACCGTAACTTATTGTTACTGTCACCTGCTGTCACCCACGATGCGCTCACTGAATCTGTTCTTGGGTAACAAATCGCGTTCATTTTTGTAATGGACTTCAACGAGGTTGCCGTGATTTGTGCTCTTTAAATACGTAGAAGATAAATGAAACGGAAAAAACGCTACTGGGTGCATCCTATATACACGGAAAGATATAAAATTCTACACCATACAGGGCGTCCCACGGCTATGCCACATGGAGGGAAAGTACCTTGAATATTGTAGATGGAACATTTTACTGAAAGAAGATATTATTTTAATTTAAAAAAACAATTTAAGCTGTATTCATAGATTTTTAAATAATTACATGGTTGAACCGGGAACCGAACCCGCTACACGAGAAAAAAAAATACCCTGTAGCTTTATCATACCGATCGAAAGGCTTCAATCATAAGGATTATTTTTTCTAAATAACATAGTGTGTCAATACGTCTACTCCGAACGCGCGACGCCGGCGAGTAACAAAAAGTCACCAGTGCACGGACTCCCATAGTAATGTATAGGGTGAGTGACAGTCACGTCACTCCGGTGTTGCCTGCCGCCGCAACTATTTGTCACCGTATTATCACGTCACCATAATGAGCGCACTCAGTATAGTTTTCATTGCACTTGACTAAGTGCAATGAAAACTCCACGCCAACTACTCCATTCCCTTCACACACTGTCACCACCAGAGCTGGCAGACGGGTTAAATTTAGGGACATTCTAGATTTATAGTTTTTATATTATATTGTTTTGTATTTTCTGTGTGTATACCTTGTATTTCTCCGTAGGGGGGTGGTGTGGCGAACCAAACTAATTGTCTGTGGTTCCCACTATTAGATATTACAAAGACAACACTACGTTAATCTAGAACATAGTGTCTATGGTACACGGTAGTAAGTGGGATTTTGAATCGGAATGTAAAAACCTTTCTAATCCACTCCATGTAATTAATTAACACGATTGTTATTATCTTGTGTTTGAGTAAACTGTATTCCTCCGCTGTCGCGTGTATACCGCGCTGTGATGCAAATACACATCTATAAAGTACATTTGGATCGAGTTTCATTTACGTAAACAGGGCGCCCTAATGCGCCTAAAGCCTGATAGTTCTAATTATTTTGCTGGCTACTACTATGAGCGGGGGTATGACTACTACATAGACTGTAATGACTATTACAATTTTTATGACTGTGCGAATAACGCTAATATGACGGACTCTAATGCAACTTGCGATAATCAGGTAACAGCTAAGACAGAGCCAGAACCAGGCCCTAGCGGTGCAAATCAGAATCAAAATTTTCAGTCGGACCAGACGTCCAAAGAGCAAAAATAGACCTCAATTTACAGACTCAAAGACAGTTACCCTACAAAGAAATTTCTTGCCCTCCTTTAAAATTTTTAATTGACACCGGCGCTAATCAGTCATTTATTAGCCCCGAAGCCGTACAAAAGTTTTTCTATGATTATCCCCTCAACTATGATCCTTTCGAAGTTGCAATTGTACACGGTGTTAGTAAAAACGATTATTCCATAACGTTACCGTGTTTTAATGAATTCAAGGAGATCGATAGTATAAAATTATTCGTATACCGTTTTCATGATTACTTTGATGGCCTAATAGGACTAGACTTATTATCCAAATGGGAGGCTAAAATAGATTTAAAAGACTTCCAATTAATAACGCGAACTGCTACGAATCAGATTAAAGTATATAATTCACGCAACGTCAACCTGTATGAGGATATTATTATCCCTGCTAAAAGTTCCAAATTAGTTATATTACCTATTAATGCCCCGGATGGTGATGTTTTATTAAGCGAACAAGTCTTTTGTAATTGTACAATCCACGAGTGCCTTACCACTGTAGTTAATGGTCGTGGATATGTAGAGTTGGAAAATCCAACACTCAACGACGTCATATTTTCGTTAGACCAGCCAACTTGTGCAGTACTGTTCAATGCTCAGTGCACGCATGTCAAACAATCAAATCGCGTAGATGACGTATTATTGCGTTTGCGTACGGACCACCGTAATGAAGAGGAACAAAACCGGCCAAGGGCGTGACGGGCCACGCACAGTGTAGGGTTCCGTAGTAGCCCGTTATTACAATATCGTACGATTCTGTTATTCTTTATTCTGAATTTAAAAAAAATATATTTTTCAATGCAAGTCTTTACCCGTTAAAAACAAGCAACTACTTCATCTCAGTCACTTTAAAAGATTAATGCTAAGGATTTTGTATTTGGTACAAAATTATCCAACACCCAAGTTCAACGACTATTACTGCTAAACTAATAAAGTTTTCTTAATAACCGCTATACTTTTCCTTTACAGTTCATGAAATGCACTATCATCGTGAATTTTTCCAGATTTTTCAAGCCCGCAGTTTAGGTTTTAGAGGGGGGGGACGCCCTACTGGTACAAAAAATTGCACTTTAAAATTTAATATTTCGTAAATGGTGCATTAAATCGAAAAATTATTTCAGCAACCCCGAAGTCATTTTAAAAGACCTATTCAACGATACCCCACACGATGGGGTAGATGACGAAAAAAATATTCATCCCCACTTCACGTGTAGAGGGGCTACCTTAAAAAAAAATATTTTCAAAATTTTTATTTTTCACTTTGTCGGCGTAATTAATATACGCACTCCTACAAAATTACAGCTTTCTAGTACTAAAGGTCTCTTAGCAAAACCTTGGACAGACAGACAGACAGTCGGAACTATACTTGACGAAACTATAAGGGTTCCTTGTAGGAACTACGGAACCCTAAAAAGCTAACCTCTTAACACTTTGCTCTCGCTATACCGATGTATTTTACATTGACGGAGAACCACTGACATTCACTAACAAAATCAAGCATCGTATAAGAACGACAGATGAAATCCTCGCATACACTAAAAGCTATCGATACCCTTTCGTTCATCGGGAAGAAGTTAGGGACCAAATTGCCAAAATGTTGCAGCAAGGAATAATAAAACCTTCCGATTCTGCATGGAGCTCGCCCATCTGGGTTGTGCCAAAAAAAATTGACGCCTCTGGAAAACAGAAATTGCGTCTCGTAGTCGACTTTCACAAGTTGAACAAAAAGACGATAGACGACTAATACCCCATACCAAACATCAGTGACGTCCTGGACAAGTTAGGAAAGTGCCAATACTTCACAACCTTAGATTTGGCAAGTGGCTTTTATCAAGTTGAAATGGACCCCCAGGATATATCAAAAACCGCATTTAATGTGGAACACGGGCATTTTGAATTCCTTCGAATGCCCGTGGGGCTTAAAAGTTCACCGTCCACTTTCCAACGAGTTATGGACAATGTTCTAAGAGGTCTTCAAAATAACATATGCCTAGTGTATCTCGACGATATTGTCGTATACAGTACCTCTCTTCAAGAGAGCACATGGATAATTTGGAAAAAGTTTTCCAACGACTTAGGGAGTCCAACTTCAAAATCCAGATGGACAAGTCCGAGTTTCTAAAACTCGAAACTGCTTATCTGGGACATATCATTAGCAGAGACGGCATTACGCCGAACCCCGACAAAATCTCCTCAGTCCAAAAATATCCAATCCCAAAGACCCCTAAGGAAATCAAGCAATTTTTAGGCCTTCTAGGGTACTATCGGAAATTCATTCACGATTTTGCCCGTATCACCAAACCACTTACCCTATGCCTAAAGAAAGGCAGTAAAATTACTCTTAGCCCCGATTATGTTAATGCCTTCGAGAGATGTAAGACTTTACTAACCAATGACCCTATTTTACAATACCCAGATTTCTGTGATTAATGTTATCCCAGGGACCAATAGGTTCCGACAAACCCGTCTGCTACGCTTCTCGCACACTTAGTGAAAGTGAGCTAAACTATAGTACCATCGAGAAAGAGTTGCTTGCCATAGTCTGGGCCACGAAGTACTTTAGACCTTATCTTTTCGGCAGAAAATTTAAAGTACTGACTGACCACAAACCTCTGCAATGGATGATGAACTTGAGAGAACCTAATTCACGACTGACCAGATGGCGACTAAGACTAAGTGAATATGACTTTACTGTAGTGTACAAGAAAAGAAAGTTTAACACAAATGCTGATGCCCTTTCCCGTGTAGAAATTTACAATGAGGAAACAGATGAGATCAACTCATTGATCGAAAGTATTAAGGATCTCAGCTCGATGATTAACAACCCATCAGTGGCACCACCTCCACCAACAAACTCCTCGACTGACACCGTACATACCAGTAATGAACATCCCATATTAGAAGTCCCCATCACAGATAGACCCCTCAATACATTTCATCGACAGATTTCTTTGACCGTAGTAGGTGACTTATAACGCCGACCGACAATAACTAACCCCTTTGAAAATCATACGCGAATTGCAGTACAGATCTCAGAATCTAACCTAAAGAGCAACGTCAGCAATGCTATCAAGGAATACGTCAACCCTAAGGTAAAAACAGCCATACTAATTAATCCCCCGTTAGCCATGTTCTGAAGAAGCTCCTCACTTAACCTCGTATTAGCTAAGACAGAACTCGAGAATGTTAAAGAATACCTCCGAAAACAAGACATTATCCGACACTACCATGACGGTAAGACGAACTGCACCGTGGGATTAATGAATGTCATCTAGCCCTCTCACGAAAATACTACTGGCCAAAGATGAAAGAACAAATCACCAAGTTTATCAATGAGTGTACCATCTGCGGTCAAGCTAAATACGACAGAAACCCAATTAGACCCCAATTTAACATAGTTCCTCCAGCTACCAAACCACTTGAAATTATTCACATGGACCTATTTACATTTGAAAATGAAAAATACGTAACTTGAATTAACGTTTTCACGAAATATGGGCAAGCGTATCATTTGCGAGACGATACCGCTATTAGCATTATACAAGCACTACTACGTTTCTGTACCCATCATGGACTACCTATGACTATCATCACTCATAACAGAACAGAATTTACAAATCAACTTTTCTCCGAATTTGTACGACTTCATAAGATAATCCACCATAAAATTCTACCCCACAGTCCAAATGACAATGGTAACATAGAACGTTTTCACTCAACGTTATTGGAACACATTAGAATTCTTAAACTGCAAAATAAAGACGAACCAATAGCAAATCTTATGCAATATGCCATCATAGCATAATAACAGTTCTATCCATAGTTTTACAATAGACAATAGGAATAAAACTCGCGAGCCCGAAAAAGAATACGTCCCACAGTAACAGGTTTTTATCAAAAATTCTTTTGCCAGTCACCAGGAAGCTGCACCACGTTACACGCAGGATACAGTACTAGCCGATCTGCCTATACATATATATACTTCAAAAAAACGTGGCCCCATCGCCAAAGCGCGACTGAAACGAGTTCCTAAATCGAGCCAATTGTTACAGAATCCTGTTGCTACTGACAATCCATGCGACGCACCCTCAAGAGATAAGACTTGAGACTTTAGCTGATGGACCAGGACTACACCACCACACAGATTAGGACCAACCAGACTAACAACGCATTACCACTCATTCATACAGTATGTACAACTAACTGACATCGAAGATAAAATTAACTCCGTACAGACGCAACTTATGACTTTTAGAACTAAACTTACTAATGAGACCTACACGCTTTATGAATACCAGATCGACTATCTTACTAACAAACTCACTAAGGTACTACAACAAGTAAAGTCTTTGGAACCTGTTAGAGTCAAAAGAGGTTTTGTAGACAGCCTTGGGTCAATAATAAAAAGTGTTACCAACAATTTAGACTATCTTTTGATCTAGACCACTGACCTCTATAATACAACTTGTATTATAGAGGTCAGTGATCTAGATGCTCTAAAATATGACGAGGCCATTAAAACTTTACAAAATAATGAAAATAAAATAGTTTCAGAATTCAATAATCATATCAGCCATATTGTAGTCTTTGTATCAGCCTTAGCAAAGAATGGATGTCCCAACATGGCACTATCTTAGACCAAATAACAAAAAATATATGATCAAACGAACTTCTCTGAAGCGAAGTTCGATCAATATTATATGAATCGCTTCATTCGAAGATATAAGATTTTATTATATAGGTATTTACAACGTAGTCCCTCTATTTACTTGGCAACATCGCACAAATTTTAGAGTTTTTAAACGAGTAAGAATCTACCCCAAACCGCCGCGTGCGGCGCGCCATCTTGTTGCTGCTCATTTTTTTTAAAGATCCACAAAACTTTCTCCCTTTGGGCAATGTTAGGGAGGGGGGGTTATCATATCTTCGAATGAAGCGATTCATATAATATTGATCGAACTTCGCTTCAGAGAAGTTCGTTTGATCATATATTATATTTTCATCGCTTCATTCTTCAGATATAAGATTTTATTATATAGGTATTTACAACGTAGATGTTAAGAGCAGAAAGTTTTGAAATAAAAGTCATTTGAATAAACAAAATATTGTTTAATTCTTTATCATACCAAAACAAAAAATAATCACCTTTCTAAGCTCACAGCCATACGTTTAATTTAATCACAAAATAATTACTTATCATTAGATTCATATATTAATTTATATTTAATATAAATGGATCATTTTACTGGGTTTTGACGATAAGCAAACGGATCGAGCGAATTCACCTTCGTCCATAATCATCCTGTTATAGAAACGAGCAAAAGAATTGGACGAGTTAGTCCAACCGGCGGTCTTACGAATAGTTTCTATGTTGACGCCGGCGGAGCGCGCGGCCGACGTGGACGCGTGGCGCGTGCTGTGCGCCGTGAACACGCCGGTGTCCACGCCGCTCTCTGACAGCACCTGCTTCACCCATCTACTGATGGACTGTGTTGTGGCGGGCCTGTGTGGCCGTTTGTATGTTAATAGCAGATGTCCCGTCTCTGCAGACCTAATATTTCTAGTTAAAGAGATATATTCTGAGAGTGCTGTAGCTGGGCAAATCGCAAGATTTTCCCGAAAAAATGGTAGAAATAAGACAGGCTGGTCTCTACCAGCCGCAGAAGTTTTTATTATATCTGCAATATTAATCCTTATACCAGTTTCTGAAGAGGTAATGTTTTCTAATTTAATTAAAGAAAGAGTTTGAACTCGATGGGCAGTACAAATTGCCAATAAGATAACAAGTTTTTTGGTTATCTTTTCCAGTGATAATTCTTTATTGGGAAACCACGTCGAGACTAGATCTAAAACTAACTGTGGGTTCCATGTACTGGAGTATTTAGGTCTCGTGGGCCGCAGTTTGTATGCGCCTTTGAGAAGGCGCTTTACGCAGTCATCTGAGCCAATGTGGTTTCCTACTAAGGATGATATAGCAGAACGGTGTGAATTTAGGCTACCGTATGCACAACCATTATTAAACTTAGTATAGATCCTAACGGCGGTTTATAGACGTCAATGCTATTAACGGTGCAAAATGCCCACCACAGTTTCAGTGAAGTATTATATTGTCTAATGGTACTGTCAGAGAACGAGGCTAACATTAGCGTTGATGTCTGGTCACCGGCGCCGCGTTGGATGAAGGACTGCCGCAGAGCCTCGCGACAGCCAGGGTAAGGTCTTTGTGTAGGGGATGATGATCTCTGAAATGAGATTGAAGAAGGTGTTTATTCGGATTAAAGTAAAGAACATCCGAAACAATGAGATTCTGCAAGAGTGGGAACCACGGCTGTGATGGCCAATACGGGTAAACTAAGATGCCGCTTGCTTCATCGTCGATAATTTTCCTTAAGCATTTTAAAATAAGGGAAAACGGTGGAAATGCGTAAAAGGAATATGAATGCCAGTTAAGTGTAAACGCGTCTACAGACACCGCATCAGGGTCTTGTTTCCATGAAACGTATATGTTACATTTTGCATTATCCCTAGAGGCAAACAAGTCTATTGTAGGTTGGCCGAAATGACGTACAATATCCCGGAAGGCATGATCAGAAATTGTCCATTCGGTATCCGGGTTAATAATTCGAGAGGCGGCGTCCGCACGGTTATCTTTGGTATTGATATACGATGCAAATATCCAAAGACCGCGTTCCTCGCACCATTGCCAGATGGTTCGTGCTAAATCGTTCAAGTGGGGAAACTGAATGCCACCCATTCGATTTATATAGCTAATCGCAGTCGTATTATCGACACGAAGTAAAATTGCGCAGTTGGTGACATCATTCGCGAATGACTTGAGACCTAGAAAAGCGGCCATTAGCTCTAAATAATTTATGTGGTGCGCTTTTTCTGAGTCCTTCCATTTTCCGTGAACTTTCTTGTTTTTATAAACGGCACCCCAACCAGATCGAGAGGCGTCAGTATAAATCTCGAAGTCAAATTGTGGTTGCCGCATAAAATTGTATGTAGTCGCAATATTTTGTGACCACCAATTCAGGTCCTTTAATATTATTTTAGGAAGGTTCATGCTCTCCTCATAGTTATTATTTTTAAGCAGAGCTAGGTACTTCTGACGCTCTAAAATCTTAGTGTACAACCAGCCGTATTTAACTGCTGGGCAAGCGGCAACCAAGACACCTATAAGTTGAGCAAATTCGCGAATAGAACAGGAAGATAACTTCGTAAACCTTGTAACCAACTCGCTAATTTTATTTCGCTTATCAGAGGGAAGACATAACCTCAAAGTTCTTGTATCATAGAAAAAACCTAGAAACTTGCTAGTTTGTTGCGGTGACAAGTTACTTTTTTCATAGTTGACGACGAATCCTAGACAATTTAGTAATTTTAATGTTTCATTAACATTATTTGCGCATTGTTCATACGTATCACCAATGCATAGAACGTCATCTAAATAAAAAACTGACTTGTGACCGCGGCTTCTTAAAAAAGCTATTACCTCCCTCATAACTTTAGTGAACACTCGAGGGGCCACGGATAAACCGAATGGAAGCGCGGAAAACTGATAATATTTGACTTTGGTCGAGTTTCCAGGTTGAAACTGGAAACCTAAATATTTACGGTCGGACGGTCTAATAGGTATAAGAAAATAAGCGTCCTTTAAATCGATGGTAGCTAAGTAACCATCACGTGGTATTAATTTGCATGCGGTGCGATAATCCTCCATTTTAAAATGGTCAGCAAGGATAAACTTATTTAAAGGTTTCAAGTTTAATATAAAACGTTTTCCGCCGTTACTTTTCGAAGTGAGAAAAATAGAAGAAATAAATTTGTTTTCTGAGGCCTTACACTCTGAAACGGCTCCTAATGCCTTTAAATTATTTATGGCTTCTAGCATATCAAGGTTTTCACGATGTGAAAATTTGTTTTTAGGTATAATCCGCTGTTCAACAAGATTATTAAGAGGGATGGTGTAGCCATTCCTAATCCAATCAAGTATGACATTATTATTTGTAATATTTAACCAACAATCGAAAAAGTGGGTAAGTCTACCCGCGTGTACCTGTGCTATTGTTGACCTTGAGCCGGCGCACGGGACTTGTCCTGTGCCGCTGCTCGTGGTGGTTGCAATGTGGTCGAGTACGGGCGGCGAGTCGCCGGCGGTCTCCTGTAACCTGCCCGCCCCCCCCTGTTCGCCGACTGGTACCGGGGAGGCGCTGACCAGTTTCCCTGGTAGGCCGTGGGTCGAGCTGTTTGGGGACACGCAGACCTTTGAGGCTTCGGGGCTGGTTTTTTAATTTGTAGGCCTTGTTTTTCAATGGATTTGGCTGCCTTGATTTTCTCCGATAAGGATGAGCCGAAGAGTGTTTCGTCCCTTTCTGATTCACTTATAATGTGGAGAAAAGACTTATCTAAACTGGGTGTTATAAGTTTAATGCGATTTTTTGATTGTAAATTATGTAAATCGCATAATAATCTGCAACCATTACTAAAGTGTTTAAGTGCCTGGGCTTTGTCATCCGTCCTTAAGAGGATATCAATGCCCCTATTTACGGCAGTAATTCCTAAACCAAGTTGTTGTTGGTTTGCCACCAGGGTCTTATCGCGATTTCGAACCATATCCGGCACGGCGGCTGATATTTCTGCGTTTAACTTCGGGGCTTGTAGAAGCCTGCAATTATCAGGAACTAGGTAATCGTTACAGATTTTATCTTTACTGTCCTTATGCATGCCCTTCTTTAATAAAGGGAGCCACAATTTTGATAAATTGTCATTAATATTAGCCCCATATTCGGGGGCGTCGGAAGTAGATTCACCGAGAGCCGACAGAAGGTCCGGATCTAATTCGTCCTCTGCGTCCGCAGGCTGGTTGGAGCACTCCAGTGCCGGGTCATTATCTTAGTCCGTAGGTTCCGAGGGAGGAGCCGGCGCTGGGTCTTGCGGTAATTCCGGCGCCACCGATGTGGTGGGCTCCAGAACTACATCATGGTTAGCCTCCACGGCCTGCCCGAGGTCTTCGTTACCTAAAATAACGTTTCGTCATTTAGGTTGTGAAGAATAAATTATGAGGGTAGTTTGAAAAATAAAACGAAAAAATCTACTTTCGTTTTTTGTTGTGCAGAGAGACGATACATCTAATTTAGATTGTTCGTTTGTTCTGCTAAATAAATATCGTTGAAGACCCGCAGTCAACCCCGATGCAAAACATTTTTAATTTTGGGTATGTCAGAGTTATTGACTCGCAGTCAATCCCAAAGCAATCCAAAACTGTTATTCACTTTTAAATATATATCGGTATCACTTAATAAACACTTTAGGAAGAAATAACACGGTTATTTACCTTCGTCTTCTGATGAAGAATCCAGCAGAATTCTGTATCTGCGTCGTTTTTCCCGATCTTCAATCTTCCTTATTTTATTTTCATAATGTGCAATACGAGACTGCGCACTCCTTTTTGGCATCTTGTATCAAGCTGAGTGCGCGTGCGAGCGTTACCGAGCACAAAAGAGGAATGGGCAGCAACAAGATGGCGCGCCGCACGCGGCGGTTTGGGGTAGATTCTTACTCGTTTAAAAACTCTAAAATTTGTGCGATGTTGCCAAGTAAATAGAGGGACTACGTTGTAAATACCTATATAATAAAATCTTATATCTGAAGAATGAAGCGATGAAAATATAATCAGGAAAAACTTAATGCAACGTTAGAACTACTTCTAGAAAAAAGGGCTTAAGTATAAAGATTACAGCTTAATAAGATTTGCAAAGTTTGCCCAAATTTTAGGAATCATAACTAATAATGTAGAAGATTTAATGTTAGAAATAATTAGGTTAGAAAACATAATGGCTTTCATTCGCGCGTTTAGTACCCATCATTCTATGATTGATATAGAAGTATTAAGTTCTTCTATGATATGTAGGCTAAAATCAATATACAATCAAGATCAAATCTTAAATTTAGAGTTACGAGAATATTATGATCTAATAAAACCAGGTTCCTACTTTATTGCGAAAAGAATACCTAGTAATAATATACAGTTTTCCCATAGTCTCTAAAGACATTTACGAGTTATACAAATTATCCATTGTACCTAATAAGAAACAACTTGCCCTTATTCCTCCCACTTCCTATATAGCAACAAACGAGAAATAATTCGTGTACATAGAGGCTGAATGCCCGAAGTACAGCAGCATCCATCTCTGTGATAAGAAGACAAGTCATCAGATCCGGACGAAGCCTGATTGTATCCAAGAGCTCATCATCAACCAAGGTCTAGAAGACACTTGCCAATTCACCAAGATTTCACTCTCCAAAGAAGCAGTAGAACAATTGGATGATCAACACTACGTTCTCTCATTGCCCCAACCGACCAAAGTACAATATTAGCCTGCGGTAGAAAGGACTTTAATATTCTACATGGAAGCTATCTCGTCATCATCCCCATGGACTGCTACCTGCAAACAACAGAATTAACAATCATTAACGACAGCAACGAGATAGAGAGATGGCGCTGCCGTCACGTAAACATTAAGCTCTGTATTTAATTCTAATAAAAAATAAAAAAGGCGGTCTAACTAGGATATTTTGTTATTATAAGAATCAGTAAAGTGTAAAGATTAAGTGGAAGTGTTATGAAAATGTAATTTCCCATTAACTAAAGTTATAGTGTGTTAAAAAATTCTAATCCGAAATCGTGCCAAAACTGTGCCTAAAAATTTAAATACTCTCTAAAAATTCAGTGCAACAAACAATAATACTGTATTGTTATTATAACGTTCATAAAGACGAACAAGATAATGACAATAAAACAGAACCAACAAATTAAAAGTGCGCGCGCATACAAATTTTGAATTTGAAAATAGACGCATCATCATAACGAACATTTTTTTACCTCGATACTAAAAAGAAGACCTAAAGACCTATTTCAGTGGTAATTTAAGCAGCGAGTTAGGTCATAAAAACGTTGCTCGACATAGCAAGAATGATGGTGTGAGTTCGCGCCCCGCAATCTGAGCGTATCTTTTTGGATTTTTCAAGATTTTTCAAGATTTATTTACGAAGACTTTTTATCTAAACAACACATAATTGATGAATTACGTTCTGTTGTGCCCTTTTTCATATTTTTCTGATGAAATTGAAAATGTTATAGCTTGAATAACGTTACTATAAGGAATTGTGGGAAAATCTATAAGTGCATCATGAATGTAAATAAAGTGTGAAGAACGTTATCACCTAAGGAAAAACTATTTGAGCAAAACTAATGAGTGCTGTGCTATAACTACTAATTAAAAACTATTACCATAAAGTGTTGGTGAATAAATTCCAAAAAGTACAGGAAAGAATTAAGCCTCAATTAAAACTCATTTAAAATCGAATGCACACTTGCGCCATCTAGTAATTAATAGCGATATTACTAGGAACCAAAATATTGAAAGTAACCAATACATTTCTGCTACTGCCCGATAGGTGTCTCTGTAACCAAAAGCCTTTATTCTTTTTGGAAGAATCCTGATATATTTTAAAGATGTCTAATTTGAAGAAGAATGTATCTGAAAAAACAGATCAATTTATTTCACAAGATAGTACAACTCCTGTCACAAAATTTTCTCCAAGCACTGAATGGAACAACGTTACAGTTCGTAGATTTTTAACTAGCATTCCAAAAAATAATTCTTTCGATGGCCTCACTGTCGTGTACTCAGATGACGATGAAAATGATGATTTCTCATCCATAAAGTCGACACCATCTCGACAGCTGAATAGAAGTATACCTGCTACTAACACAAACATAATAGACGATATGAACGAAATGAGAAACAAATATATACACTTCAGGAGAAGTTATTAAGCGCAGAAAATGAGATAGAAAACCTACTTCTCGAAAATAACAAACAGGCAAAGCAAATCAGTGAGTGCAAATTGAAAATTAATCAGCTAACACATATATGTAAGCAACCATTGACGAGGAAATCCAGTAAGCAGCGGAGAAGCAGTCTAACAAGATCCAAGTTCGATTTCTCTGATACTGATGCTGAAAAGGAGCTGAAGCAAGATGAATATTCTAACCAAAAATCGGTAGAAGGCACGCCATCTCTTAGAAAATATAAGAAACTAAATGACCAATTATCACACAATACAGATTGTGCCACAAAAAATACCTTGTGTCCGAACTATTCTAAGACAGATGGCGTGACTAGTAGAAACTCAAGAATTGAAGGGGAGCAAAAGCAAATTTCAAATGGCTTTCAAGCATCTCACCACACATCTCACTATCATAAGGAACGCGGTGGAAAACCAAAATTATGCATTTTAACTAATGGTGTTTGCGGTACCTTGCAGTCTATAGAGACGACTTTCAATCAATTTGATTATATTCGATATGCATCGCCAAATTGTTACATAAGGCGTTTACTTGAAAATTTAGACTACAAGTTACGTAATTATAATGCTATGATTGACTATTGTATCATTATGTTAGGAGAAATAGATTTTAAACATTCTAGTCCTGACTTTGCAGAATTGATAACGTATATTAGGGAAGCTGTGCAACATATTTCTAATACAAACATAATTATATGTGCACCTACCTATGTACGCGGTGCTCCTATTTATAATTACAAAATAGAATTATTTAATAATCTTTTATATTTAGAGCTTCAAAATAACACCTATGCATATTTTTATGATTCAAATCGTGTAGTGTCTCTCGATATGTTCTCATTAAAAACAGGCAAGCTGACTAATTTAGGATTAAGACATATATACAATCTATATACACACATCAAAAGTGTCTAGGGATCAAGCATTTTTATGCGGATTTCTTGAGATTGAGATGTGGCTTTGTAATAAATTTATGATTTTATAAATTTATATGGATCCTTTTTGGTGCATTTCATAATTTGAATCAGGAACTGTGAATCAAATTCGAGTAAAAGATGAAAATCAGCTGTCAATATTTTCCCTATAAAAACATACAACGCATTGAAGACATTATTAGTGCTACTGTTTCCCTACTACTGATTAAAACCAACGTTATTATGGAGCGGCGACGTCATTTAAGCAGGGAAGAAATGCTCAGAGCCGTGGGAATGATAGAAGCTGGTTCCCGGCAACGTACTGTGGCTTTAGCTCTGAATACAAGTCAGAGTGTTATCAGTCGACTTTGGACACGTTACCGAAGCACTGGTACCGTGGCTGAGCGCCATGGAGGACGGTATCGCTGCACCACACGGAGACAAGACCGATACATTCAAATCTTAACTCGAAGAGCTCCAACAATAACCGCCATGATGTTAGCCGTGAGGCTTCATCACTCTTCAGGGAACTTAATTAGCGACCAAACAGTCAGAAACCGCTTGCATGAAGTGAACCTTCATTCCCGAAGACCGCTACGGGTACCATCTATAGCAATGCACAATCGTAGGATTCGATATCAATGGGCTCTTGAACACAGAAATTGGGCAGAAGAACAATGGCGTTTCGTGTGCTTTTCTGATGAGTCTCGTTTTGGTATGAGACCGGATACAAGACGTATACGACACTAGAGAATCCCTGGACGCCAACAGCGATTAAAATCCTGCCAGGAAGTCCATCCTTATAGTGGTGGAACCATCATGGTATGGGCGGGTATTTGGATCGGCGGAAGAACTGAGTTGATTTGGATCAGAGGCAACCTCAACGCTCAAATTTATGCTGAGACGATTGTATCAGACGTCATCGTTCCTCTACAAGTGCAAATCGGTCCCTTATTTCAGTTAATGCATGATAATGCACGACCGCACACCGCGAGAGTTGTAAGACAGACTCTCGCCGCAGCTAACATCAATGTCCTGCCCTGGCCTGCTCAGTCGCCAGACTTGAACCCGATTGAGCATGCATGGGATATGCTACAGAGAAGAGCTCTGCCGAATATGGAGGGTATCCAGTCGCAAGAAGACCTTTTTTTGTTGTTGCAACGAACATGGGCGGCCATTCCACAGCGTGATTTGGATGAACTCATTTTGAGTATGCCAAACCGATGTTCTTGTGTTGTTAGTGTTCGCGGTAGAAACACGGATTATTAATTGTTTAAGTTACCTAATAAAATTTTAAAGAAAACTGTTATTTCAGTCTTTTTTTCGAACTTTTGTGTTAGTGGTTCAAATGTCAAAAATCCCTTTATTAGGAAAATGGCAAATTTCTTTATTAATGCAAAGGTGACTTGGTTTATCGTTACTGTGACAAACGAAAACACTTTATTTGATGAATGCTTAAAGAAAATTTTAATTAATATCAATCAGGAGAAAAGTTATTGCAAAAATATATGTTGATCCCTAGACACTTTTGATGTGTGTATATAAAATTCAAAGTCCTGACTGATTGACTGACTGACTGATATATCAACGCACAGCCCAAACCGCTGGACCTAGAGACTTGAAACTTAGAAGGTGTGTTCTTTGTGAAGAGTAAGTATCCACTAAGAAAGGATTTTTGGGAATTCAACCCCTAAAGGGTTAAAATAGGGGATGGAAGTTTATATGAAAGTCCGACAGTTTTGAAGTTAGGATCTTCTAATTTTGTATTTAGTCTGACAATTGAAAATTAATTTATACGTGTCTCAGCGTTTTTGATAATTCCACCACCGAAGGGTTAAAAAGGGGGATGAAGTTGTGTATAGAAAGTCATTAATTTTCGACGTAAAAATCACTAAATTTATTATCTAGGCTTATGATTGGAAGCTAACACAACGGTGTTGTTAGAATTTCATCCATTAAGGGGGTGAAAAGGGGGATGAAATTTTGTCCTGACTGACTGATATATCAACGCACAGCCTCTAACGCTGGTCGGTACCGCTGGGTAGAGAAATTAATTTTGGAGGGTGTGTTCTTTGTGAAGAGTAGATATCCACTAAGAAGGGGTTTTTGGAAATTTAACCTTTAAGGGGTGAAAAGAGGGGATTTTGTTTGTATGAAAAATCTTATTCCTTGAGTTAATAACTATGAAACTTGGCACGAATACTTATCTAAATAAATTATGAAGTTTGGCTTTTTTTTTCTAAACTACCCCCTGAAGGGGGATTGGGAGGTGTCAAAGTTTGTATGGAAGAATTTTAACACGTGGTCCGATTAACTCGAAACTCAGTACTTATACTTAAGACCGAAAATAAAGAATAACGTGTATCATAGTTTTTCGAAAATTTACCCCTAACGGGGTGAAAAGTTAATTTTATAGGGGAAGACTTTACTGCGTGGCTTGATTAACTCGAAAATTGGTATAAACAATCTTTGAGTCGAGTAATGAACACATCTCAAACAATTTTACGAAATTCCACCCCTGTGGGGGTGAAAAACGGGGATACAGTTTATAAGAAAAATCTTATTCATTTTGGTTAATAAACTTGGCAAGAATACTTGCCTAAGCAAGTAATAAAGTTTATCATTATTCGTTTATCAAAACACCCCAACACCCCTTGTGTTGGGGTGTTAAAGTTTGTGTGGAAGAATTTTAACGCGCGGTCCGATTTACTCGAAACTCAGTATTATAACTTTTGACAGGAATTAATCAATAATAACAGCCGCACAGATCGATCGATCAGGTTACGCAGGCTACGCTTGCCGCAGTTGGTCTGTGGATAGGTGTCCATCTTTACATACCGTGACCTCTCCGTGCCTCGGAAAGCACGCTAAGCCGCTGGTCCCGGCTGTCATTCGTGGATCTTTGACAGTCGCTAGGGGTGGTCAGAAGCCCGAAAGTTTGACAAACAGTCTTATCAAGGGGTATCGTATTTGGGTTGTGGAGGTCAGATAGGCAGTCGCTCCATGTAAAATACTGGTACTCAGCTGCATCCCGTTGGACTGGAAGCCGACCCCAACATAGTTGGGAAAAGGCTAGTCAGATGAAGAATCAATAGTAAATGTATGGGGTTTTCGAAAATTATTGACCCCTGACGGGACAAAAAGTGGTAATTCGATTTATAAGGGGATTTTAATGGGGGTGTCAAATTTAGTATGGAAAATTTTTAATGCGCTGTCAAATTAACTCGAAACTCAGTACCTATCTAAGACCAAAATAAATAATAAAGTGGTTCAGGGTTTTTCGAAAATCTACCGCTAATGGGGTGAAGAGGGGTAGTCAATTTCACAGGGCAGAATTTTAGTACGAGGCTTGATTAACTGGAAAATTGGTATAAATAATCTAGATTATGTTTCGAAATTCCACCCCTATGGGGATAGAAAGAGGGGGGATACAGTTTATATGACAAATCTTATTCATTTGGTTAATAAATTAGAAACTTGGCAATATTTGGGTCAGTAAATAATAAAGACTGTCACTTTTAGTTTAAAAAATCCCTCACAGAGGATTTGCAAAAATATTTAACCCGCTGTCGGATTAACTCGAAACTCGGTACTACTAAAACAAAAAATACCTACTTAAAAAAAAACTGGCCAAGTGCGAGTCGGACTAGCACACGAAGAGTTCCGTACCACAAGGCTAAAACGCCGAAAAAAACATGTTTGTTGTATGGGAGCCCCCCTTAAATATTTATTTTATTTTATTATTTATTATTAAAGTTAAAGTACGACTGAGTATTTTGTGAATATTTCAAGTGCCTACCTGTTGCCATTCTTGATATCGAGCAAAAAAGGGCAAAAAAATCGCGTTTGTTGTATGGGAGCCCCCCTTAAATATTTATTTTATTTTGTTTTTAGTATTTGTTGTTATAGCGGCAACAGAAACACATACTTTGTGAAAATTTCAACAGTCCAGCTATCGCGGTTCTTGAGATACAGCCTGGTGACGGACAGACGGACAGACGGACAGACTGCGAAGTCTTAGTAATAGGGTTCCGTTTTTACCCTTTGGTTGCCGAACCCTAAAAATAACAACCGACTTCCAAAAAAGACACCACAAAGTGAAAAATAACTTTAGTTTCGGAAGTCGGTGTCGTTGGGTTCGCTTTTTCGTTGTTTGCCACTGACTTCTGATATTGAAGTTATTTTTCACTTTGTAGTGTCTTTTTTGGAAGTGGGTTGTTTTTTTTTTGGTAAAAAGAATTTATTTTTCACTCTTAACACGTTAAACGCCAGACAGCAGACACAATAGAAAATCTATTGTTCGCGTTCACCGGTGACCGCGTTGGCAGTCAAAGCCTTAAGTTGTACGTTTACCAAACAAATTCGTATAACACTACTTGCTATGTAAAAATCAGTGACAGGAAATCATTATAACATCATCAATATAAACTAAGTAGCAAAAATACGTATTAATGATGCTAATTCAAAAAAAACCGGGCAAGAGCGAGTCGGACTCGCGCACCGAGGGTTTATGCATAAGGTTTATGCATAAGGTTTATGTTTATGAAATCAAATGTTTTTTTTTATTTTTGAGTTGATTGAATGAATGCTAAATTGCGGTTTACGATTTATGACGTATTAAAAAAAACTACTTACTAGATCTCGTTCAAACCAATTTTTGGTGGTAGTTTAGATGGTACATCATATATTTTTTTTAGTTATATCATTCTCTTATTTTAGAAGTTACAGGGGGGGACACACACATTTTACCACTTTGGAAGTGTCTCTCGCGCAAACTATTTAGTTTAGAAAAAAATGATATTAGAAACCTCAATATCATTTTTGAAGACCTATCCATAGATACCCCACACATATGGATTTGATGAAAAAAAAAATTTTTGAGTTTCGGTTCTAAGTATGGGGAACCCAAAAATTTATTGTTTTTTTTCTGTTTTTGTGTGAAAATCTTAATGCGGTTCATAGAATACATCTACTTACCAAGTTTCAACAGTATAGTTCTTATAGTTTCGGAGAAAAGTGGCTGTGACATACGGACAGACAGACAGACAGATGGACAGACAGACAGACATGACGAATCTATAAGGGTTCCGTTTTTGCCATTTGGCTACGGAACCCTAAACAGTGATTTAGGGTTTTTCAAAAATTTACTCCTACGAAGGTGGAAAATTCTACTGCTTGCTTCCATTAACTCGAAAATGGGTCTTTGAGTCAAGTTATGAACACATCCCAAACGATTTTTCAAAATTACTCTCCCGGGGAGGGTAAAAAGCTGGGATACAGTTTATTTGAAAAATCTGATCCCTTTGAGCTATAAACTAAAAAATTGGCCCGAATACTTATTTATATCTAAATAAATGATAAAAATCATAGACATACATTTTCGAAATTATAAGAGGAAAGTACGAATTTCACGCGGACGAAGTCGCGGGCAGAAGCTAGTGATATACTATGTAACATTGTAGCTGATTATAGTTATTATGGATATACGGTGCTTCTTCCTCAAAATGTGGAACTGGAGGATAGGTGTCCTAAGTTTTTTCTCGCATAGATATAATTGGAGAAATGTGTATAGATCAAATAAAGCAGCTGTTCAAAAACTAAAGAAAACTGTAACAAAAATAAACAGACCAAGAAATTATTGTTATATTATCAAAATGTAAGAGGTCTCCGGACAAAAACTACTTTATTTTACAATAATACAAGAACAATATCAAGTGATCTTATCATCCTCACGGAAACTTTTCTCAATAGCTCTGTTAATGACGCGGAACTGTTCCCTCCTGAATATGCTGTTCTACGGAAAGACCGTCCGGGTAATGTTGGATGGGGAGGTGTTCTGTTGGCAACTAGGAACTGCTATACTATGAGGAGAGTTGCACATGTAGATGACTTAACAGATGATAAAGAATTATTGTTCGCTCTTGTTAGTGGAAAAAATATTAAGCTAATGGTCTGTGTCGTCTACCTGCCGCCCAGCTACAGCAGTAAACAATATCTAGACGTTTTAACATGCATGGAAAATGCAATTAACATGTATGCTGAATATTCATTTTTGATAGTTGGTGATTTCAATTTAAATTCGTGCAATAAAACTGTTAGATCTCAATTTAATAATTTTCTGGAGTATTCTAAGTTGCAACAATGCAATAACATTAGCAATAAAATATGGATGCGTCCTGGATTTAGTATTGACTACTCTTGATTCCAATAGTATCAATGTTTCACCCGATACTGAACATTTAGTCCCTATGGATGCATACCACCTACCATAAGAGATCTGGGGGCACGGAAGTGCCCCCACCAAGTCTAGCAAAAAGGGGCACGGCCGTACCATCCTTTTCTCGAAGCAGTTCAGGCCATTTTCGACACCCTATAACTTAGTTGTGAATAAAACAAGAGACCTGAATTTTCAGTAATCAAGCAGGCATTGTATAAACACGGTATATTTCAAATTTCATTCAATTTGAACCAGTAGTTTAAGAATTATAACTAGTCCAAGTTTCTTAATTTTGTCACTCACTGACTGACTGACTGACTGACCGATCATCAAAACTCTAAGGCACTTCTAGCAGACATAGAAGCTTCAAATTTAGAATACAATTAGTGTTTAGTGTATAAATCAAGGAAAAACTAAAATATTTTGCAATTTCGTTCCACTTTTCTAGATACACCAACTGCATAAATAACTTTGTAATCCTATATAAATATATAGTATTACAAAGTTACATTTGCAGTTAATGAATCAGTGTATCTGTTTATCACTGCGTAATATAAAACAAAGTAGCTTCCCGGTGTCTGTCTGTCCGCATGTATGCTTATATCTTTAAAACTGCGCAACGGATTTTGATGCGATTTTATATGTATAATACATGCATAATATAGTAGAGAAACACTGATAATTTTAGAGGTTTCTAATGTGATGTCGTAAAAACACATTTTTTGCGCTTATATTGCAAAAAGCTAGCTGAACCCTACGAGATAGATCAAAATAATGTACTACAGTATTGTACACCTTAAAAAGGTCTACAAAAAAGTCCGCGATGGTATATGTCTATCTCTTAGGGATAACCCACAATAACCATTTTTTATTCTTTACCTTTTACGAGAAATAATGGCTTATTTACGAAGCGATTTTAAGCAATACAACATTAATCCTTATCCAATTACTCGTAAGTACCTTAAATACATTGTGCATTTAATATAGATCAATTTGGCCCTTACAGCATGTAATTTAAATTAATAATTTCGAAGATATTACAGATTTCAAATGTAGGGACATAGCGGTAGCGCTGGTGAGTTTACTTAAGGCAACCACAGGATAGTCCGGTTAAATAGTCACGACCTCTCATCTTTTGGGGTGGGGTGTCCATCGAGCACAGCAACTTCCCTAAATATCTTGGTGTTACCCTGGACAGGTCTTTAACATATAGCAAAAACTGCAAGAATATCAAGCGGACTACTGGATTGGCGCTATCTTTTTATGCGGGAGAATTCGCGTGCCCCATGTGGAGCCGTTCTGCTCATGCAAAGCTGGTGGATACAGCTTTGAATGAAACGTGCCGGGTCATCACTGGCTGGCTAAAACCAACCCCGGTACAAATATTCTATCCACTAGCAGGAATAGCGCCACCAGTGCCTCGCAGAGCGGTGGCAAGCTCCAGCGAAAGAGCCAAAATGGTCTCCGACACACAAAACCCTTTGCACGACAACATCCTTGTGCCACAAAAGTGAAAAGTCGAAACAGTTTTTTAAAGTGTGTCGTTCCACTCACTGGCAGGCAGTGCTTCCTTACCCAAACCGTTCGTCCCACCCGCTGACCTCCCACCTGGACATGAGTTTCCTTTGGGTGACCTGGAAGTCTTTAAACAGACTCCGCACCCAGGTTGGCCGAAGCAAGGAAAACCTGTTCAGGTGGAGATTCATAGACGACTCCGCCTTGGAGTGTAAATGTCTACAGCACTTTATGATTAGCAGCGATCGCACGCGTTTATCGGAGCTCTCTAGCGAGGAAAATAACAATTATCCATACTAATATTATAAATTCGAAAGTAACTCTGTCTGTCTGTCTGTATGTTACCTTTTCACGCCTAAACCATTGAATGGATTTCGATAAAATTTGGCAGAGAGATAGATTGCATCCCGGGAAAGGACTTGGGATAGTTTTTATCGACGTGCCTCGCGGGCGAAGCCGCGAGCGGAAGCTATAGTGTATAATTGAATGTGATGTTCAAATGTAACTTGTAAAATGGTCAACGGATTAGGTTAAAAAAAAATGTTAAAAGGGTACCGGAAAGGAAAAAAAAGTAGGACAATCTACAAAAAGAAGTGAGATGCCATCAAAAACAAAACTTGTAAAAAAAAAACAAGTCTCGCAACTCAGTTCTTC
Source organism: Mesoligia furuncula (assembly GCA_916614155.1). Taxonomy (NCBI): domain Eukaryota; kingdom Metazoa; phylum Arthropoda; class Insecta; order Lepidoptera; family Noctuidae; genus Mesoligia; species Mesoligia furuncula. The sequence continues at coordinate 207,858 of CAKAJR010000040.1, forward strand.
TACCATAAAAAGTTGTGAGATCCATGTAATACCAAGTCGGTTAATTTATTCACACGTAATAACTTAAGACAGAAGGTCCCTTAAGTAGGGACCTACTTAAGGGACCTTCTGTCTTAAGTTATTACGTAATTAGCAAACCTAACGACATCTTGTAGTGACCATATCTATATTAAAAATCTTTTATGTTTAAAATACATAGATTGACTTGGCAATCGCACTGTGAGATACATTGTGTTTTCATGCGATGGCCAAGTCAATTTATGTATTTTAAGATTTTTAATATTGATATGGTCACTACAAGATGTCGTTAGGTTTGCTAATTACGTAATAACTTAAGACAGAAGGTCCCTTAAGTAGGGACTGAATAAATTAACCGACTTGGTATTACAGAACTGAGTTGCGAGACTTGGTTTTTTTTACAAGTTTTGTTTTTGATAGCATACTACTTATACTTCCTAGACGAGCAAACAATCCGCCCTCTTTGGTTCCAGGAAAGTATTTAAGTATGGAATGGAACTTCCGTCGAGCAGATTTACATAGCTTGTATGTACACTGATATCGCTAATATTGACTGGACCGAATTACTTGAGCAACAGAACTTAAATATAAACCTAGCTGTTGATATAATAAATAAAAAACTTAATGAAGTCATCAGTACACATGTTCCTTTAAAAAGAGTAGTCCAAAACAATAAATATATATATCCAAAATGGTATACTAAAGAAATTATTCATTACATAAAATTAAAATATTTTAATTTAAAGAAATTTAAATGTCATGGTTTAGAGTTTAACAAGGAACTTTTTAAATACTACAGGGCTAAAGTGAAAGAGCTCATTAATACAGCATTTAAAAAATATATTGTAAATGTTGAAAACAATATAAGTTTAGATCCCTCAAGTTTTTGGCAATATGTGAAGGAAAAACGTAAAAATAGACAACATATAAAAACATATACTCAAAATGGTAAGTCTGTAGAAGGACAGAATGCCATTGACTCGTTCGCTCAATATTTTAGCTCAGTGTTCCATGATACCCCTCCGTCATTAGATGTGAAGGCTGCGGAGGACGAGGCTAATCGTTTAGGCTGCCTATCTACAGTGGCTATTGAACAAGTTACAGCTACGGATCTTAGGCGTACAGTGCGCCGACTAATCGCGTTAACATCTTGTGGTCCCGACAACATACCGGGTTTCTTAATAAAGGATTGCTTGTCGGCTTTAGAAGAGCCTTTACTATTGTTGCGCGCCACAATTAATGCCTAGTACATGGCGACAGTAGTTACCACCAGCGCATCTAGTATCGAGTAACGGAACTAGTAGTCAAGACCCTTATAGAAATTTCGATGCGAGAACTTTCTAGAACATTCCCGAACTATCGACATCTGGTCGATCGGGGCCTGGGCCTGAATGTACTCGAACATTCTAGATGTTTCTACAATGGAAGGTTCTAGAACTCTCTTTGGCGCTATATAAGGCCGAGACGCGCCACGACCGACACAGTTTGGATACAGCGATCGAAGCGAAAACATCAAGCGATATTCAAGTGCGACTTAGAGCGATCAGTAGTGCAATTGTGTTTTGTAATTAGTGTGTTTGAGTTGTAATTAGTGTTATTATTTAAAGTGTCAATTTTTGGTTATTAAATCGGCAGTTTTTAACTGTCACGAACCCGAAGCTCGTAACAATTGGTGTCAGAAGAGGGGATTAAAATGCCGGTTTTACCCAAAGACGACACGGAGAGTATCCGTACCCGGAGTCAACGCAAGCAAGAGACGGACCAGAGGCGGTTCGGTGGAGCAACGCCACAGGGGTCGGAAGGCCAGCCGGCCCGTCCACAGCTGCTCCAGCATCATCTTAGCCAGATTTTGCTGCTCTGATGATGATGCTGCAGGAGCAGGCTCGTCGACAGGAGGAGCAGTCCCACCGATTGGAAGAACAGCTCAAACGGGATAAGGAGGAGCAGGTGCGTCGCCAGGAAGAGCAGATGCTCCTCATGAAGGACCTTCACGCAAACCTTGGGAAAGACATGAAGGAGGTGAAGGAGAAGGTTGCCCAGCATGACAACCGCCTGTCAGAAGCTGAAACTCAGATCAGCAAGTTTAATAACGTCATTGCTGATGTGGGGATGGAATCGCAGTTCCCGTAGCTACAACACCTTCGCTACGTGGATTCAAAGTGCCACCATTCGACGGAACTTCTTCCTGGTCAGCCTACAAAATCCAGTTTGAGGCTGTCATGAAGGCGAACGGGTGGAATAAAAGTCAGGCCATGACTGCTCTCACCCTAGGCCTGCGCGACCAGGCCTTAACTATACTGGAAGCTCTCGGTAAGGAAGTGACTTACGAGCAGCTCCTCGAGGCATTGGAGGCTCGGTATGACGACGCTCACCTGGAACACGTGTTTCGTGCGCAGCTTAAGGATCGCGTGCAACGCAGTAGCGAAAACCTGCAGCAGTGGGCCCTTGAAGTGGAGAAGCTGGTTCGCAAAGCTTACCAGTCCGTACCTGCGCTTATTGATGGGAACCTGGTGCAGGCATTCATCGATGGCATCCGCGACCTTGAAGTTAGAGCTGCTGTGAGGCTCGGTCACCATGGGACGATTAAGGACGCCTTGGCCCATGCACTGGAGGTGGAAGCTGTGCGGCAGGATCATCGTTCCCATCGCGTCAGGGAGGTTGCAGCGGCTACAGTTCGCGACCGCAATAAGAGATACTGCCCTAGGTGCTACGGCTGTGGGGAAAGGGGCCACCTTCGATCCAGTTGCCCTAAGCGAACTGCAGAAAGGGAAGATGGCTGGTCTCCAAAGGGTAGTGCGGCTAACAGCACCGCCCAGCAGCAGCAATACGACTTTGTGGTCGAACAGCGCAAAGGGAAACTTCATGGCAAGACAAATGCATTGTCAAGAAGACCTTGTTCTGAAGACTGCAAGCATTGTACTAGGCAAGAGGGTAAGGAAGTGGTACCTGTGAGGATGCTCAGGACAGACCTCAGCAACGAGTGGAAGGAAAGCATACAACGTGCGCAGCAGGAAGATTCGGACATCAAGTTGATTCTGGAGTGGATGAAGGCCAGAGCTCCTAAGCCCAGGTGGAGCGACGTCTCAGCGATGAATTCGATCACAAAAGCTATTGGGCCCAATGGGACAGCTTGGTGATGCAGGATGGAGTCCTGTGCCGCAAATGGGAAAATACTCGGAGAGACAGCTGTCATTTGCAAATGGTTGTTCCTAAAGCTCAAGTACAGAATGTTCTACAGCTGTACCATAATGGTTGTTCAGGAGGTCATCTGGGAGTAAAACAGACTCTACTGAAGATACGAGAACGGTTTTACTGGGTCCACTGTCGGGACGATGTCGAGGACTGGTGTCGCAAATGTACAAGTTGTGCAGCTGTAAAGGGACCTCAGACTCGTAGTAGAGGTGCATTGAAATTGTACAATGTTGGTGCACCATGGGAGAGGATAGCCCTTGACGTTGCGGGGCCTTTTCCGGTAAGTGAAAGTGGTAACAAGTATTTCATGGTTGTGACGGATTACTTTACTAAGTGGCCGGAAGTTTCAAACCAAGAAGCTTCAACAGTTGCAGATAAACTGGTTCATGAAGTCTTCTGCCGTTTTGGAGTACCCTTGGAGATTCACAGTGATCAGGGAAGGAATTTTGAGTCCCAAATATTTCAAGAAACTTGCCGAGTAATGGGTACTCACAAAACGAGAACAACTTCTTACCACCCACAATCGGATGGAATGGTGGAACGATTTAATCAGACACTGGAGAGGTACCTAGCCAAAGTTGTGGAAAATCGGCAACGAGATTGGGACAAGCACATACAACCGTTTTTGTTGTCATATCGAAGCGCTGTTCACGAAAGTACATCGGTGACACCAGCTTTCGCAAACTTTGGTCGAGAATTACGGCTGCCTGCAGACCTGATCACCGGAATACCACCTGATGCCCCACGCAGTATAACCGAGTATGCGAACGACTTGCGGAACAAAATGAATGACATTTATGAGCACGTCAGACAATCGGGCCAGCAAATGTCTGAAAAGATGAAAACCCGTTATGACCGTAAAATGAACAATAAAGGGTTCGACGAAGGTTCACTAGTGTGGTTGCACAATCCAGTCCGCAGCAAAGGGAAATCTCCTAAGCTTCAAGCTAAATAGGACGGACCGTACCGGATTGTGACAAAGATCAATGACGTAACCTACCGGATACAGAAAGGTGCAAGAGATACTCCTAAGATCGTCCACGTGGATCGACTGGCGCGTTATTATAGGGCCGATAATGCTCGGGACGAGCATGTCTTAGGAGGGGGCAGTGTTGCGCGCCACAATTAATGCCTAGTACATGGCGACAGTAGTTACCACTAGCGCCATCTAGTATCGAGTAGCGGAACTAGTAGTCAAGACCCTTCTAAAAATTTCGATGCGAGAACTTTCTAGAACATTCCCAAACTATCGACATCTGGTCGATCGGGGCCTGGGCCTGTATGTACTCGAACATTCTAGATGTTTCTACAATGGAAGGTTCTAGAACTCTCTTTGGCGCTATATAAGGCCGAGACGCGCCACTACCGACACAGTTTGGATACAGCGATCGAAGCGAAAACATCAACCGATATTCAAGTGCGACTTAGAGCGATCAGTAGTGCAATTGTGTTTTGTAATTAGTGTGTTTGAGTTGTAATTAGTGTTGTTAATTAAAGTGTCAATTTTTGGTTATTAAATCGGCAGTTTTTAATTGTCACGAACCCGAAGCTCGTAACACTATATATATACATATAATCTTTCGCTTAGGCAATGTTTATACCCTGGTAAGTGGAAAGTGTCCAGAGTGACTCCAATACCTAAATGCGGGTCGTCCACAGATATAACAAACTTTAGACCTATTGCTATATTGTGTGTACTTGGGAAGATATTTGAATCTATTATTAATAACGCCATTTGTAAACAAATCAAAGGACAATTGAGTGACAGCCAGCATGGGTTTCGTCCAAGGCGCTCCACGGTGACTAAACAAATAGAATTTGTTGATTATATAAATAGTAGAGTTAAGTCTGGTTGTCAAGTGGACGCCGCATACTTTGATTTCAAGAAAGCCTTCGATCTTGTAGATAATGATGTGCTTTTAAATAAATTTGCATTACTAGGATTCTCAACTTCTCTCTTAAAATTCATGGCCCACTACTTAAAAGATCGTAAACAGTATGTTAAGGTAGAAGGATATAAGTCGGAAGAGTATTATACTAGATCAGGGGTAAGTCAAGGTAGTACCATTGGTCCTACACAATTTATAATAGTGATCAATGATTTACCTACTGTTATCTCTAACGCAAAATGCCTTATGTTTGCTGATGATTTAAAACTGTACCTTTCTGTAACCGACGCTAAGGATTGTGAGACGCTTCAACATGATATTGACGCTGTGGTCGAATGGAGTATAAAAATAAATTGTCATTTAATAATTCTAAGTGTAAAACTATAACTTTTTCCCGATCCCGTAATCCGATTAGAAATGATTATAATCTTGCTGGCGCGTCAATGGAACGTGTTTTCTCGATCCGGGATTTGGGAGTAATAATGGATAGCAAATTAAATTTTCACGAACGTAATGCCCAGATATTCTATGGTGGTCGAAGCCGTGGCTGATGATTTCGCTTGATTGATCTGCCATCCCAGGCTCTTTAAGTACTTTGTAGCAACTGTCATTTGTTGCTCTAGAACTGTTGGGTTTTCGTGCATCAACAAAAAATCGTCTAGATACACAACTACCCGAAAGCCTCTCTGACGAAGTTGTTGTGCCACCCAGTTTGTAATTTTTGCAAACGCTGAAGGGGCGCTTGCCAACCCGAAAGGTAGACACGTCATCTCGTACATTTTCCCCTGGTACGAAAATGACAAGTACCGTCGATGGTTCTGATCGATGGGCACGTGAAAATATGCCTGTGAAAGGTCGATTTTCATCATGTAGTCCTTTTCCCGCAGATGTGATGGAATCTGTTGATGGTTTATCAATCGAAACTTAGGAGTAAGGATGAAATCGTTGATTCTTTTTAAATTGAATATCGGACGATTCCCTCCGTCTGTCTTTTTCCTCAAAAACATTGTTGATAGGAAACCTGAATGATGTGTACTGGTTTGTAAAGCTCGAGATTGTAGCATTTTCCTTATTTCTGTTGACATCTCTGCAGATGCCCTTGTTCGAATCTTTGCGCGTTTATTTGGGAGAATTTTGTGATTGGAGGAATGCTTCTGAATGGAATTCTGTAGCCATTCAATATTTTTAAAAGATTTACTGGTGCTCCTTCCCATTGATTTACAAAATTGGCTAGGAACCCCGCAGTGAAGAAGTCATTTTCGACCCCCTCCGTCCTTTTTCCTCTGCTGCGTTTTGTGAGGAAACGGTTTTTGATGGTACCCTTTTCCATCTCCCCCTTTGTTATACGGTGGATTTCTTTTTGCGGTATGCCGCGAATCACGAAAGCGGTGGTTATTAGCTTGAACGCTTTTAGGTTTCGCCACTTGAGGTATTGTTTTCCTGTTCGTATATGGCTTTTTTCTATTAGGAAATAATTTGTGCACGCATCCCAGCTCTTTTACTACCTCTGTGAGGGATTTGTCTTCGAATAGGTGCGTTCCTGATGGCGGAATATCATGAAGAATATCACGGAAGGCTTTATTAGGAGGTTTGTAGACCTCTCTCCTTTGTTTTATTACTTCTGCACGCCGACCACACACGTATTGAAGTAGGGCATCAGAATTCTTTCTAAATTCGGAATTTGCAGCTGCAAAATCCCTACCCACAATATTTTTAATGTCTGCTGGTAGACTCTCTAAAAGGTTTTGAAATATCATCCTCTGCTGGATCAGCCCGTTTGTTATGGCTCCTAAAGTCAAATCTGATTTCTCCAGAACCTCTGCTGACTTCCAATTTGGAGTTATTTCTGCCAGAAGATTGTTTGCTTTGACAGAAGTAAACACAGGCGTTGCCTGAAACTGTTTCTGAGTATCAGCGTATCTCACATTACACCAACTACTCTCACCCAACCTCTGGCAACTCAAGCCATGCTTCACGGCCAGGCCATCTGCCCGTGCAACCTTGGGTTCTTGTTCTGTAGTAGCTGGTGTAAAATCAAAAGCGGTGATTACCCGACTGCGTCAGAAGGAGGGTTATGTTTTTCGAGTGTATGTATGTATGTATGTATGTATGTATGTATGTATGTATATTTCTTTGGCACGCTCTGTAGCCTAAACGGCTTGATCGATTTCAACTTGAGAGGTGCCGTTAGATTCGCCTTAATTGTGAGAGTGACACTGGGTATATCAAAATAAAAAAGAAATTAAAATGGCCGATTTTTTGGGCAATATTGTGTCTTCAAAGAAATTTTTTTTCTCAAAACCTATCGAGTGGGGTATCAAAATAAAGGGTTTTAAAAGGTGATTACAAAAATATATCCAACTTATACGGTTAAAAGTAATTCGCGGTGAAAAATTGTAAAAAACACGTACCAAGAACTAAATCGTCTACGAAATCTTTCACATTTATTTTGTAAACTAAAAAGCTGGAAATAAAAAAAGTTGGAAGCAGGCGGGACCCATATCATTTTCATTATATTTTCAAATTCAAATGGGTCCCGCCTGCTTCCAACTTTTATTTAATTTAAAATGGGCTTGATTTTAGCTTTTCAGTTTTTTACCGCAGTCGGGTTTTTTTATTTTTTTAAATAACTTTTTTTTTTAGTTGGTTCTTCTTTTTCTGCCATATTTGCTAGTTCTCTTTGTGCGTCGGCAATCTTTTTCCGTAGATCAGCTTCTTTGGTTTCTCTGTTGTCGGACCACTGGGGAGAGTGTCCACTTTCTTGGGCTGAGTCGTCTTTCTCGTCCTCAGATTGTGTACTATCCGGAAGAGAGTAAGCATTTTGTTAAATAGTAACATTTGTTGGTTCAGTACAAAAGCGAGTAAATGTTCGCTGCTACCTTGTGTTGGAGCGGCTCGGGTTTCTGAAAGAATGGACGAACTTGAGGCATTTGTATATGATGAACGTTTTGCTTCACTAGGCACTTCAGCAGAACACTCAATCGTTCGTTTCGTACCCGTAGAAGGCACCCCTGATGACGGACTGAAGCGCTCTAATTCCCGTGAAGCCTCTCGTCTTTTTGCGAGTTTCGGTTTAAGAACTTAAACCGAAACTCGCAAAAAGACTTCACGGCAAAAAAGCTTCACGGGAATTAGAACAAACATTTGTTGGTTCAGTACAAAAGCGAGTAAATGTTCGCTGCTACCTTGTGTTGGAGCGGCTCGGGTTTCTGAAAGAATGGGCGAACTTGAGGCATTTGTATATGATGAACGTTTTGCTTCACTAGGCACTTCAGCAGAACACTCAATCGTTCGTTTCGTACCCGTAGAAGGCACCCCTGATGACGGACTGAAGCGCTCTAATTCCCGTGAAGCCTCTCGTCTTTTTGCGAGTTTCGGTTTAAGTTCCCTTACGGTGTTCATAAAGACATCATAGGATGGGGAATGTATCTTCTCCATTAAGTTGTGCGGAGCGTAGAGAAGAGCTCTTCCCAGTGGCCATTTTAGGATGGATGCTCTTATTGCCCTGTATGATCGGTCCGACAAGGATGTTGAAGATGGTTTAAAAGCTCGAGCTAGATCTACTGTGGGGATGGCAAATCTCAGCTTTGCTTCTATTCCTTTACTCCATTATTCCAAACAAATCCTTAAAGGTATAATTGTAGACCTTCCAATCCCTCCAATTACTTGGAAAATTTTCGTCTAACGAAGCAATAACTGCCGACAAACTTTCTTCGTCTTCTCCGCAAGATATTGCAGCAAGGGCTCTCATTGATGTTAGCTCTGCCATGGTTCTGGAAGTAAAAGTGTCCTTTGATAAGACAATCTGACCCCGTTTGATGTTATCATAGGGATAGTGCTGCTTTCTTGTGGGACAATAGTCGCCACACTAAAAGAAATGACTCCCCAGTTGGCACGACATCCGTCGTTTCAATCAGGGCGACGCCTTCCCATTTGATGCAACGGTCGTCACAAATGAGACGACGGCTCTTGTCGAAACTACACGTCGCCTCGAGCTGAAACTACTGTCGTCTCGATTGAGGCGACGCTCGTCCCAGCTCTGACGACGCCCGTCGTCCTAAGTTGAGGCAACATGCCGTCGTAGCTGGAGTATGAATCATACTTTTTAAAGTATGTTCACGAGTATTATATGACTCGTTCGTCGCTGGGCCTCATGGCGCCGAGCGGTAAGATATCGACGCTGGGCTCGAAAGCGCCGAACGGATAATGCGTTCAAAATACTTACTTGGAATGGAGACGTGTTGACTTCACGAATATCGAAAGCGTACTGAACAAGATGGCCGCCGCGCGCTGCCCGTCAAGTGCGAGACAAGGACAGATATAGTTGTAACGTCACGAATTTACTTAGTTAGAGTGAGACAGGAGATGTTGTTGAAGAATATTGGAACGTTAATCTCAAATTGTGGTTCAAGCATAGGCTCGAACACCTAAATATAATCGTGTGGATCTGTTCGAGTTGGACCCAGATACGGATGCGCGATCATCGTGCATGTTCTTTTGGGCATAGGCTGTATGCAGAAATACCTTTGCTGAGTGTCGCGTCTGTTGCAACTACCGCCATGTTTGAAAAAGGACAACGTGCTGGAAGTAGTGAACGGCGAGTGGTCGTACAACTACCCTCAGGCACGTTAGAAAATAAAGGTGACCTGTATTGTTTTATTAAAGATTCTGGTGCTGAATGCTTGTAGTAAAAGCGAGTTGTGCAGCGAAATTAAAGGGCAAACGAGTAAATACGTTATAGTGTTGACTGGTATAGGTCAAACACGTGTGTTCAGCACAGAACAATTCTTATGACGTAATGTAACGATTAGCGAGCTAAAATTGAAATTTTATTCGATGTTCTACCCTACATCTACTTGCAAAGTAATATTATGATAGAAAAAAGGCAGTTATAATAAATTTCGTGTTATTAGAAAACGTAGAGCAAAATCAGATTATCAGACTAGGCTAGATCGGAAGTTCAGAGGTCCGTTTAAAGTAGCGGAAGTTTTGAATGGTGATCGCTTTATCTTAAAAGCTTTAATTTCTACGTACGTATAAGTACGCTCACGATCGCATACGAAAGTAGTATTTCTAGGAAAGTAGTGTTTTTACGAAAGCAGTGTGTCTAAGTAGTGTTTCTAGGATGATAGTTACTCCACTGAGTAGTTAGATCACATACCAGGGCTAGGTCGCACTGTACGCACTTGTCTGTAGTCGTAACTGCAACTCACTTGTGAGTTGTTCAGGGAGCGATGGGCACCTGGAGGTGCAGCGGGGGGACCAGGGTCTCAAAGGAGACTATTGTTGTGTTGGTCTTGTAATGACCTGGGAGTCGTAGACTCTATGTGGAGTGAAGTATGTTGGTCGCATCACTTGAGGTGATGACTATATGGGTGGCCATGAGCGTCGTTATGTGATCTAAGTTGATATAGTTCCTGACCAATTATTACTAAGGCTTAAAGGAATCTCTTGTTGTCGATGGTTGCTATCGTTTTTATTAGGTTTTTGTTAAGTAATGCAATTCGATAACAATGTGGTCAGAATTGGCCGAGTGGAACATGCACTGCTGTTAGTTTTTTTTTGTTACAGGTTAACACACAAGGACGTGTGCAAGCAGGATGGTAGTGTCAGACAGCGCTGCACTCTTTGGGTCTCCTATACGAATAATCGCTGATCAAGGACAGTGCTTTCCGTGCAAGAAATTTCATGACTTCTGCCAAGGAGGCAGTGACAGCGAGTGGATGTCTGTACCATTAAGCCAGCTACAGATTTCTTGTCTACCGAATCTGGTGAGTCGTTTTCATTTTGTTTTTACTCTGGTACTGAGTGCTTCTCTGGTAAACCACAGTAAAAGCGGTTGCATTGTTAGGTATAGCCCAATCTATTTAACAATGCAATTTTTAAATAGTTACGAATAATGCCAGTAGGTCATGTACCAGTCGAAGTAGATGGTGATCACAGTGGTGATGAGCAAGCCTTCATTACGGGAACCACACGAGGGTGGGTTCTCTATCTGCCATAGTAAAAAGTGTGTAGTCATTGGGTGGTGCACACGGATCCATGCGCTGGATGTGTGAAAGCAATACGATTGCGGCGCAGCTAGAGAGTCTTGGCGTTACAGTGGTTTACTCGTATGTGGGTTTCCGGGTGTCTACGGCTCTTAGTGAAAAAGATTATTGTTGTAATGTGGATAACGATGGTACATGGCTCTGGTTCTAGTTTCTTTTTGCTATGATTGATTAAAGTTTGATTACATGGCTCTGGTTGAATCAAGTAAGCTCATGAGGCTGAGGCACATTCGAAGAGATCAGAGTATGACAAATTTGAGGAAAGTTAGAAACAGAGTAGAGATTAAGTTGTGGGTATGTGTGATGATAGTTTGGATCAGAGGTTAATTTGTAGCTGTGCTGGAGCTACTAGACCGCGAGTACGTGGTAGGCAGTCAATTCTGGTATATGTAGGGTTTTGTGAAAAACCATAAAGTCTGGGAATGACTTGGCAATCCGAAGGGGGTGCGCAAATTAATGGTTGAGTAAATGGACGTTACTAAATAGTATGAGACACGTGCACCTTAATTGATTATTTAGTTTGCGATCTTCAGATTTGGCAATCAAATAGTGAATAATGCTCTGAACTCTGCTATTTTATAGTTTGTTCGAATTTTCATTGTGTTTTTATCTGTACCAAATTCGGTCAGAAGTGACCGAACTATGTGATACTTTGCGGGGATGTTTCTTTGCAGATTAATACACGAGGACGTGTGCGAGCAAGATGGCCATGTATGCGTCATTCGTTTGACTATTCGGAACGCCAGCGCCACCCAGCGGCGCTCGACAGAGTCTAGTCTGAGTACGCGGGGACTCGAGGCTCGAGCACGCAGCGGTGTAACGAGTCGGTCTTGGCTCTAGCGTGTCACGCTGGGGTTACGGACCCCTAGCGTAGGTGTGAGATGAAACACCGGGGTAGTTTTTAGTCAGTAAGAGTCTGACAGAACCTTCCGCCCGCCCCGGGGCGGAGGACATCCATGAGGATTTTCCACCCCGGAAAAAGGGGCACAAATTGTACTTTATGTCCGTTTATTCGGAGTCGATCAATAGTAACGCGAGCTGATGTCCATAGAATAGAACTAATGATGACAGTTAAATTGCATTAATCATTGTAGGGTTAAACCGGCCCAATGAAAAAAAAAAAAAGTAGCTATAATAATAATAATAATACTTTATTTTTCAGACCATGGTGCCCATTTTGTTAGTAACAATGTTCTTATAGACTAGTGTTAGTAATACTTAAAACTACCCACAACACAAGACATTTAAAAAGAAAGAAAGGGTATCCACATTTTTGTTAGTTACAGGACAGAACTTAAGAAACTAGTGTTTGTAAAACATTATTAGATTATTTTCCCGATGTGACGCCCCGCAAACTGAGCATGTATGACATGACATTATTTGCAAGCATGCAATTGCACCCATCTCTCGAGAAGCGGGGAGTCCCATCGGTCACACACAGAATGCTATTGGTACTGGATCGCAGATCGTTCAAGCATGGAGGCGCTACGCTTACGCATTATTGCGGCAAAGCTGTCAATATTAGCCTCCGTAAACATGCCTGACGCACTGCAGAACCGTGGCAGTCCCATCAGCACCCTGTACGTATTATTATATTGGACTCACAGGTCGTCATATGCCCGCCGCGTATAGCCGAACCATAAGCTGCACGTGTAGAAAGACTGGCAGTATGCTTTGAAAAGCGTCTTCTTTACCTCATCACTACAGCGTGCAAACCTACGGGCCAACATATTACAACGGACAGCCAACGGCCTGCGCTCCCTTTCGATGTCCACATTATCTCGCATATCATCGGTGACCCAGTGGCCCAAATACTTGAACTTTTCAGTTTTATTTATTAAAGCACCACACACAAGTGAATGTCTGGTACAACCTAAATATGAATTATGAATGAATGAATATGAATATTATGAATTATGGTGAATTTATGGTGTTCAAAGCGGGCAATAAATGGCATACCATTTATTGCCCGCTTTGAACACCATAAATTCACTCTTAGTTGGATTGTATTTGAACCCATGGGCCACAGCGTATGACTCACAAATATGAAGCATTTTCCTCAACGCACTGATTGAGGGGCTCAACAGCACCATGTCATCGGCGTAGCTTATGTTATTAACACATACCCCGTCAATGTGACACCCAATGCCGGTGCTGCTAAGCCCCCGGATCAGCTCGTCGACGTACAGGTTGAAAAGGCGAGGGGAGGTCAACCCACCCTGCCTTACGCTACACTCTAGCCTGTACTTATCCAAAAGAATGCCTGCCCATCTTACATTATTTCTTTGGTTGTGATACCAATGCTCCAATACAGATACTATCTCCCTGGCTACTGTAGTGTTACGCAACTTTTCCCAACAATGTATTATATGATACAAGATCAAAGGCCTTTGATAGGTCCAGATAACAGGCGTACACAGGTGTTTGCCGAGATGTATAGTAGTGGACAGTCTGTTTGAGAGACAGGATTGCACTTTCTGTTGAAAGACCCTCTCGAAAACCAAATTGCCCATCATTCAGTCTAATATAGGGAATAATAATATTCCGGACTAGCCGAAGTTCTGAAGGGCTTGTAGCCGGACCAGAACTTGTTGATCTGTAGGGTTTGTAGCCGGACCAGATCTTGTTACTCTGTAGAGTTTGTAACCGGACCAGAGCTTGTTAATCTGAAGGGTCAATAAAGACCGGTCCAGAAGTTGTTAATGTTAAGGGTCATTGAAGACCGGTCCACAACTAATTCTTACCAGTCTGTCTGTAGTGTTTAGATAAACCGGTCCAGATTGTAAAGTACGATTTTTGGTCAGGATAATCGAACGATTTATGCTTATTACAGATATATGAATTCTAAGCACACGAGGACGTCCGCAAGTCAGTATGGCCGTATCGGCGGCGTTGCCGTACGTCATTTCTCTAAGCTGTAAACAACACGACCACCGATCACGCCATCGACAAGTACGTCACTCGACTTCTCCCACCGCCCCACTGCTCGACTTGTTTTGCTACCAGTATAAAGAAGCGAGCGGCGAAGCGGCGAGGGACTTGACCATTGGACATCGTACGGACAACATGTGCTCAGAAACTATATCGCGTTCCGTATCTGGTTGTATCGTGTACCTAGAGTGTATGATTTGCTAGTGTGATTGAATTGTTCATGAAATTATAATCTGATTTGAATTGCAAACCGTTTTTCTATTGCGGAATAACCAACACTACCCACTTAGTACGCCCACAGTAATTAAAATTATGCCTGATAATAACGAGCCACATTATACCTTTTCCTACACATACATAAATAAAATGATAAAAATAATAAACGTCTTCTAGAGACATTGTTGTTATTAAATATACAGCGGATTGAAGTATTACTGGCTCGCTTGTAATTTGGTAGGCTTACAGCTCATATTGTACGAGCACCTCGTTGTGCTACTGGTGATAATGGAGGTGGTAGTGGTAGCGGCGGCGGTGTTGGTGGGACGGCCCGTGGTAGTGGTGGTGTTGGTGGAAGAGACTGTGGTGGCGGCGGTGTTGGTGATCCATGTTCCACGGTTGGAACAACATCCTCTTGTAAGTCCCTTCATGAATCATGAATCAGGCGTCGGTTCGCTCGAACCTAACAGGCTTGACATGCATATATTGTTGCTATATCCTGAAAATATTATTACATTTTATTACATGGCATGACATAACTGGCGAAATGTGGGGTGTACTACTGGTTCAATACTCCCAATTCCTTAAAGGATCGCTGGCGTGATGTTGTGTTTTATATGACGAACACTCCTTCCATTTTTCTTGATAGTGGTTTCCATTGCTCGTCTTTCCAGTTTTGACGGATCTATCCAATTTATTTACCCATTTTCTTTCAAAGACCTTTCCTACTTATTATAAAAATAAATAATTTACCTGATAATTATTATCATTGGAAATAAGGAGTACTAAAGGGTTGTCAACTGCAAAAGTATAGAAACGTCGGCGTCTTGGATTTCTGCTGAGTCCGCCTGAGATACCCCCATACCACATCCACGGCAGACCATTGTATGACATAGTAATCACTTATTGTCGGCAGTTTCGGTATTTAATCAATTATAACAATCGTGACAAGCGTATCCATCTAATGGGAGCTGTAACAATAACAAAAGTCATTGTATTTTTCAAATTATAACACAACTAACTGCTCAATGTACTGCCTTTAGGTACTGCATGGTTTACGCGACTGCCGTAGCATAGAGGCGTACCTGATTTGCTAACCATCGTGCCACTTGCAGGCGTAACGCGAGCCCTCACACGATATGTCTGCGAATCCTCATCATAATATCCAAATTGAAAGGAAAAGCAGAATCCTTTAGAAAAAGCAATGGTAATCGTGTCTAGAATCAATGTCAGTCCGTGTAGAATATATCAATAATACAAAATAATCGCACGGTAAGGAAAGAACGCATACAGGCAACTTGGAAGCGCAATGTAAGGAAAGCAAGCAAAAAATACACAGACGACTTTTAAAATACTGAAAAAAATAACTAGTAATATTATGTCAACGAGAGGTTTTTCTTTTGGGTATTAAAAAAAAACTTAGTTTCCAAGAACCCAGAAGATGGCGTTGAACTGACTACGTTACTAGATGCCAAAGTCAAAACGCTTGGGAAAAAAACATTGCGTCACGTCATATACGCTCTTTGAGTGTCAGTTTCGTTTGCTTTCGTTTTACGATCTCAAAATTACATCCAAGTGAATTAATAAAAAAATTATGTGACGTTCCGTACCTTGCAGTAACTTACCAAGTTCAGCGCCATCTATCCAGCGACTAGGGAAGCGTTAAAAAAAAAAGAAAAAGAAAATCCCTCATTCTCACAGAGCATGGTCAATCTCATGTCAAAAAAGTAAAAAAAAATTACCTTCAATTAAAAAATGTAATTTAGATCTGAATTAATAAATCCATAGTAATTTAGATCTAAATTTTTAAATCTTACTGTAAAAATTTAAATCATGAACGTGTATCGATACCAGAATTACCACAGGGCAGAAACTGGACATGTCCTTTACGAAATATTAAACGTTAAAGTGCTAATGTTTGTTCCAGTAGGGCGTCCCCCCCTCTAAAACCTAAACTGCTGGCTTGAAAAATCTGGAAAAATTCACGATGATAGTGCATTTCATGAACTTTAAAGGAAAACTATAGCGGTTAAGATAACTTTATCAGTTTAGCGGTAATAGTCGTTGAACGTGGGTGTTGGATAATTTTGTACCAAATACAGCATTAACCTTTAAAGTGACTTAGATGAAGTAGTGCTTGTTTATAACGGGTAAAGACTTGCATTGAAAAACAAAATATGTTTTTTTTTTATATTCAGAATAAAGAACAACAGAATCGTACAGACGCCAGCACATCAAGCTACCCGAAACTGTCACATTTTCCCAATCAACTTTGAACCTTATGCTTTAGCGATAAAGTTGAAAATCTATTAAAGAAATTTGACAGATTGTAGTAACTTGATGTGCTGGCGTCTGTACTATATTGTGATAACGGGCTACTACGGAACCCTACACTGTGCGTGGCCCTTGGCCAGTTTTTAGTTTATTATCTAATGACTGAATGACAGTTGTTGTCAAATCTATTACAGCGTCTTCAGTTGACTTACCTTTAATAAGCCCGTATTGGTTTTGAGAAAGTGTGTTATGTTTAGTCAGATAATGAAACTAGAAAATGGCGTCGAAAAACTCATCCGCATCGCTGTCGACAGGTATTGTACCCAAGAGACTGGCGGCATTACCACGTTGTATGGCGATGCTTAGCCTCTGGCCAAGGTAAAAGCCAGCCCTTGGGTCACGGGAACTGTCAACCAGCCGTTTTGAAATTTAATAAGATAATTGGTTAATTGTTTATTTAAGATTTTTTCAAAGACCTTAGAAATGGTAGTGAGTACTGAAATTGGTCTATAGTTTCCGACACAGTCTCTACCGCCACTTTTAAAAATTGGATGAACAATGGCCTTCTTAAAAACTTTAGGAAATGTCCCAGTAGTTATTGCACGGTTAAATATATGTTTTATACCGGGCCGATTTTAGAAAGGATGCAGATATGCCATCTCAACCAACCGCACAATTACTTTTTAGGCCGAGTATAACAGTTTCCAGCACACCTCAAAAATACCCATTGGGTGACACGGGATATTTACGTTTTGTGACGTGGGAGACGTGGAATTTGGAATTTGGTCTGCTAGTATTTTCCCTATGCTTGCGAAGTACTTATTGACTATATCGACTGAGTCTTTAGGGTTTCCACTCAAACTCAGTAAGTCGTTTGGTAAGGTTTTTTGTTGCTTCGTATCCGTAATAGTTTTGATGGCATCCCAAGTTTTGAGAATCTCAAATAATTCTTATTATGGGCCCTAAAAATACTAAATAGCACAGTAACTGGGACCAACTTGGATGCACCGCCGCTCGGCTTGCGCCAACCACGCATGCCTAGCGGCGCTCTATCCAAGTTGGTCCCAGTTACTGTTCCAAATCCAACCTCAATTAACCCGTTTGATCGGAGTACCATAGCAAAAAGGTGACAAAACCTTGCTGAAGAACTAAAGACCCATCTCATTTCTGAGTTACGTAAATAAGCTGGTTACGAACCGTCAGGGGACTTGACGAGTTTCAGCAACCAGAACAAGCAGGTTTTCGAAAAGGCTTCACTACCGTAGGCGTAGACCACATACATACTGTTCGGCAAATTGTGCAGAAGACCGAAGAGTACAAACAACTGCTGTGTATGGCATTTGTGGACTACGAGAATGCCTTCGACTCCATCTAACGATACTGCCCATATTACTATTGGCAGTTCTTTGCAGCGATGAAGAATTGACTGGCGATACATCGAAATGTTGAGGTGTATAACGCGCGCTGCCACGATGACTGTCCAGATCCAGGATATGAAAACCAGCCTCATCCAATTACTCAGGAGAGTGAGACAGGGGGATGTGATATCCTCGTAACTGTTCACGAATGCGTTAGAGGACGCTTCTAAGACGATGGACTTGACTAGACAGGGTATCAACGTGAACGTGGAGTACATCTCACATCTTCGTTTTGTCGATGACATCGTCATAACGGCAGAGAATTTGGACAAGAAGAAAGTCATGTATAATTCGCCCTTGCAGAGTACAAACCACGTCAATGGTTCGCTTCTCTAAGTTGTGAAGGAGTATGCTATTGGACTTTGCGAACTAAACCTCATTACTTATATGTCTACGGTGATAGACTTTTGTATCTTCTGTCTATTATTGTCATAATCAGCGATATAGAATGTGTCCGAACCATGAACGAAATAAATAAATAATATTCCTATTTGTGAACTAAGCATGTTAATTCCACTTCTATCTAACAGGTTATGGGCCCAAAGCACCTACGCAAATAAGGCTTTTATTTTGTTTAATTTTTCGAAAAATAATTTTCTGTAAGAAGAAAAAAAAGACAATCGACAATTTTTTTTTTCTCTTTCCGTGGGCATTATAATCTGGTTTAAAATAATAAAAATGTCCAGCGAAGCACATAGTTCGACAGGAATTCCAATAGAAAAGCTGCAGGGCATGGAAAATTACAATAACTGGAAGTTTTCCATGAAGATGCTCCTGATGCACGAGGACCTACTCGAATGTACCGAGTCCACCGACGGAAGCAAAGATATCAGAAAAAATCAGCGCGCGCTTGCAAAAATTTGTCTATCTGTACATCCCAATGCTTTTTCGCTTGTGCGTAACGCAAAATCAGCTTATAAAGCCTGGACAAATTTACAAAAGGCTTACGAGGATAAGGGTCTGTGCAGACGCTTAGGATTACTGCGATTGCTTTTTGGAACTAAGCTCGAAGAGAATGCTAGTAGTGCTTACATTACGTAAATAACGGAAATTGGACAACAATTGCATGGGTCATGGTACATATACAGGTCTATACCTGTATATGTATAGACCATGACCTGGCTATGCTTGTTCGTGCGTAAATATTCATCCCGACTACAGAACCCTTCTCTGTGCGTGGTCCAACGTAAACTTGACCTAAACTTGATAATATTGTTACGAGCTTCGGGTTCAGGACAATAAAAACTGCCGATTTAATAACCAAAAATTGACACTTTAATTATCAACACAAATTACAACTCAAACACACTAATTACAAAACACAATTGCACTACTGATCGCTCTAAGTCGCACTTGCTTCGATGTTGTCGCTCGTATCGCTGTATCCAAACTGTCCCGGTCGTGGCGCGTCTCGGCCTTATATGTATAACGCCGAAGAGACTTCTAGAACCTTCCATTGTAGAAACATCTAGAATGTTCGAGTATATACAGGCCCCGATCGACCAGATGTCGATAGTTCGGGAATGTTCTAGAAAGTTCTCGCATCGAAATTTCTAGAAGGGTCTTGACTACTAGTTCCGCTAGTCGATACTAGATGGCGCTAGTGGTAACTACTGTCGCCCTGTACTAGGCATTAATTGTGGCGCGCAACACTGCCCCCTCCTAAGACATGCTCGTCCCGAGCATTATCGGCCCCATAATAACGCGCCAGTCGATCCACGTGGACGATCTTAGGAGTACCTCTTGCACCTTTCTGTATCCGGTAGGTTACGTCATTGATCTTTGTCACAATCCGGTACGATCCGTCCCATTTAGCTTGAAGCTTAGGAGATTTCCCTTTGCTGCGGACTGGATTGTGCAACCACACTAGTGAACCTTCGTCGAACCCTTTATTGTTCATTTTACGGTCATAACGGGTTTTCATCTTTTCAGACATTTGCTGGCCCGATTGTCTGACGTGCTCATAAATGTCATTCATTTTGTTCCGCAAGTCGTTCGCATACTCGGTTATACTGCGTGGGGCATCAGGTGGTATTCCGGTGATCAGGTCTGCAGGCAGCCGTAATTCTCTTCCAAAGTTTGCGAAAGCTGGTGTCACCAATGTACTTTCGTGAACAGCGCTTCGATATGACAACAAAAACGGTTGTATGTGCTTGTCCCAATCTCGTTGCCGATTTTCCACAACTTTTGCTAGGTACCTCTCCAAGGTCTGATTAAATCGTTCCACCATTCCATCCGATTGTGGGTGGTAAGAAGTTGTTCTTGTTTTATGAGTACCCATAACTCGACAAGTTTCCTGGAATATTTGGGACTCAAAATTCCTTCCCTGATCGCTGTGAATCTCCAAGGGTACTCCAAAACGGCAGAAGACTTTATGAACCAGTTTATCTGCAACAGTTGAAGCTTCTTGGTTTGGAATGGCGAAGACTTCCGGCCACTTAGTAAAGTAATCCGTCACAACCATGAAATACTTGTTACCACTTTCACTTACCGGAAACGGCCCCGCAACGTCAAGGGCTATCCTCTCCCATGGTGCACCAACATTGTACAACCAATTTCAATACACCTCTACTAAGAGTCTGAGGTCCCTTTACAGCTGCACAACTTGTACATTTGCGACACCAGTCCTCGACATCGTCCCGACAGTGGACCAAGTAAAACCGTTCTCGTATCTTCAGTAGAGTCCTTTTACTCCCAGATGACCTCCTGAACAACCGTTATGGTACAGCTGTAGAACATCCGGTACTTGAGCTTTAGGGACAACCATTTGCAAGTGACAGCTGTCTCCGCGAGCGTTTTCCCATTTACGGCACAGGACTCCATCCTGAAACACCAAGCTGTCCCATTGGGCCCAATAGCTTTTTGTGATCAAACTCATTGCCGAGACGTCGCTCCACCTGGGCTTAGGGGCTCTGACCTTCATCCACTCTAGAATCGTCTTGATGTCCGAATCTTCCCGCTGTGCACGTTGTAGGCTTTCCTTCCACTCGTTGCTGAGGTCTGCCTTGAGCATCCTCACAGGTACGACTTCTTTACTTTCTTGCCTAGTACAATTCTTGCGGTCTTCAGGACCAGGTCTTCTTGACAATGCATCTGTGTTGCCATGAGATTTCCCGCTGCGATGTTTGACCACAAAGTCATATTACTGCTGCTGCTGGGCGGTGCTGTTAGCCGGTTAACTACCCTTTGGAGACCAGCCATCTTCCCTTTCTGCAGTTCGCTTAGGGCAACTGGATCGAAGGTGGCCCCTTTCCCCACAGCCGTAGCACCTAGGACAGTATCTTCTATTGCGGTCGCGAACTGTAGCCGCTGCAACCTCCCTTACGCGATGGGAACGATGATCCTGCCGCACGGCTTCCACCTCCAGTGCATGGGCCAAGGCGTCCTTAAGCGTCCCATGGTGACCGAGCCTCACAGCAGCTCTAACTTCAAGGTCGCAGATGCCGTCGATAAATGCCTGCACCAGGTTTCCATTAATAAGCGCAGGTACGGACTGGTAAGCTTTGCGAAACAGCTTCTCCACTTCAAGGGCCCACTGCTGCAGGTTTTCGTTACTGCGTTGCACGCGATCCTTGAGCTGCGCACGAAACACGTGTTCCAGGTGAGCGTCGCCATACCGAGCCTCCAATGCCTCAAAGAGCTGCTCGTAAGTCACTTTCTTACCGAGAGCTTCCAGAACGGTTAAGGCCTGGTCGCGCAGGCCTAGGGTGAGAGCAGTCATAGCCTGACTTTTATACCATCCGTTCGCCTTCATGACAGCCTCAAACTGGATTTTGTAGGCTGACCAGGAAGTAGTTCCGTCGAACGGTGGCACTTTGAATTCACGTAGCGAAGGTGTTGTAGCTACGGGAGCTGCGATTTCATCCCCAAGTTTAAGATTACCCAACTCCTGCTTCATATCAGCAATGACGTTATTAAACTTGCTGATCTGAGTTTCAGCTTCTGACAGGCGGTTGTCATGCTGGGCAACCGTCTCCTTCACCTCCTTCAAGTCTTTCCCGAAGGTTGCGTGAAGGTCCTTCATGAGGCGCATCTGCTCTTCCTGGTGACGCACCTGCTCCTCATTATCTTGTTTGAGCTGTTCTTCCAATCGATGGGCTTGTTCCTCTTGACGGCCGGACTGTTCCTCCTTGTCCCGTGTCCCGCTGGAGCTGTTCCTCTAACCGAAGATCCTGTTCCTCCTGTCGGCGAGCCTGTTCCTCCTGTCGGCGAGCCTGTTCCTCCTGTCGGCGGGCCTGCTCCTGCAGCATCATCATCAGAGCAGCCAAATCTGGTGCTGCTGATGCTGGAGCTGCAGCAGACGGGCCGGCCTCCATGGTCGATAGCTGGCCCTCCGACCTCTGTGGCGTAGCTCTACCAAATCGCCACTGGTCCGTCTCTTGCTGGCGTTGACTCCGGGTACGGATACCATCCGTGTCGTCTTTGGGTAAAACCGGCATGATTTTTAATCCCCTCTTCTGACACCAATTGTTACGAGCTTCGGGTTCGTGACAATTAAAAACTGCCGATTTAATAACCAAAAATTGACACTTTAATTAACAACACTAATTACAACTCAAACACACTAATTATAACACACAATTGCACTACTGATCGCTCTAAGTCGCACTTGAATATCGCTTCGATGTTTTCACTTTGATCGCTGTATCCAAACTGTGTCGGTCGTAGGATCGTTGGAAGTCGCGACGCCCCCGTTTGGGGGCGTGGCGAGCGGCGTCAGGGCTTCGCCCCCCGGCCGCGGAAGCCATACGGCGGCCCGCTAATACGGGCCTCTCACCATGTGCGCCACAAGGGCTGGCGGTTTTTGAACGCGCGTTTTTAAAAACGCGCGTCCATGTGAGTGGGTGCATAATTATAGTGTATCCGTAGGCGCGCCGCGACGCTGTATAGCAGCGCCGCTTTCTTCACGACACCTCGGCGGTCTGTCCCCGCCAGGTGAGACCTCCAGTTACCTGGGGGAGGCCCAGCGAGAGACGACCTGCGACGAAGGTGCCGACTCGACGCTCCTACGGAATATAGGTATGTTGCCCCCGCCCGCCCCGCTTCCAGAGCTAGCCGGTCACGGTCCGGGCTAAGGGGCAGTCGTGTGTGTGTGTGAGCGGTATTGTGCTGTGTGACACCGCTCAGTGTCTACGTGATCGCAGCCCGCACTGTGTCGGTCGTGCCGCGTCTCGGCCTTATACAGGAAAAGTTTTTAACCAGTGCGCAAATTTTTTTTGGTGGCTCAGTGTAAGCAATAGAACACATTTCCATTTTTAGTTTATGACTTTTTTTTTTCATTTTTCCACTTTGTCCCAATTTGAAATAAGCAAGACATGGATATAATTTAATAGTAATACTATGAATGAGCATGAATGAAAACGCGAAGGCCGCCGGCCGCTGGACCTCGCCCAGCGCACGAGACGGGGGTGCGGGGGCATGCGGCGCGGCGCCGGCGTTTGATAAACAAAACGCATGCACATGCAGTACGTCACTTGCGGAAGCGGAGGTCGGATGTCCCTTCGCCGTCCGTGCGCGCGTGCCGCGTACTAGACTAGCGTAGTGACAATGTCTCATTTTACTCACCGCGAGTATTATGAAATGGTGCGAGTGTATTTGTTACGAGCAGCACGAAGAAGATACGAAAGGGAGAGCGTACCTCGTATGCGAGCCCAAAGGATCCTCAATCCCACGGTCCCTAATGAGAGGACAATAAATTTTAGCAGCAAACCAAGGTGTATGAAACAAGTGGGTCAGTGGGTCGTCTTCCTAGATGACTTGAAAAAAAAAAAATTAACGCTTTCAATGAAGTAAAAAGTGGTGTTAGTGTCCTAAACAAACTAAATGCTTACTTATTTAAACGTGCACGTTTATGCCTTGAAAAGGAGGAGGTCACTTCGAACAATACCTAAAATTATTGTGATTAATAAAATGTAGAGGTAAGAAGAAATTATAAACAATCTTAGTGTCTTAGGTTCTCTTTGATTAGACATTGACGCAAATTGTATCATGTCGTACCTATCATACCTAAATGTTTTATTTTGAATGGACTAAAACGTAATACTTTCTTACTTATTATGATTTATTTTCTGCATTTTGATGGTCCTAAGCTCATGAAAGTATGAAGGATAAATTGGAATTTACGAAAAATTACGTTTACAAATAACTTTACACAGTCTAAACTTAAAAAATTGTAGCGCTAAACTGGGGTCAATAATCCGCCGTCGCATTGAGCGAGCGCGCGTGAGTAGGTACTTCGATAGCAGCTGGCGCGTCAGGCGACCGGTCGACGCGCGGCGTGAATCGGGCGACCGGTCGACGGACTGGCAAGCGACGTCCATAAAATAAATTTCTGAGTAAACAAGTCTCGTAAGCGTTAACTTAATTTTTTACTATTGAAACATATCAAAACAAAAAATACGTGTTTATTAAAATATATTGAAGTTTATTATGTCAAAATTTGCGCACTGGTTAAAAACTTTTCCTGTATAGCGCCAAAGAGAGATCTAGAACCTTCCATTGTAGAAACATCTAGAATGTTCGAGTACATACAGGCCCCGATCGACTAGATGTCGATAGTTCGGGAAAGTTCTAGAAAGTTCTCGCATCGAAATTTCTAGAAGGGTCTTGACTACTAGTTCGGCTACTCGATACTAGATGGCGCTAGTGGTAACTACTGTCGCCATGTACTAGGCATTAATTGTGGCGCGCAACAATACTTACGTGCTTTTGCTACCACATCGCATCGTAGGGCCCCTGTAGCCAGAGGGCCCCGTATCTTTGATACGGGTGATATGGTGGTAGCTACGCCCCTGCACTACTATCGTCAAGATGATTTTGGCGCCCCTATGGCAAAGGCGCCCGGGGTAATCGCCTCCTTTGCCCGCCCTTGACACGGCTCTGGATTGAACTAAAATAACTGCCTCCAACGAGGTACCTTTTAACATTCCTTTATATTAACTTAGGTACCTACGGAAGAGGGCAACAATTTCTTAGGGACATGGCAGTGGTTGGTTTAGATTGTAGGTATCCAAAAAATAATTGTCAAAAAAGATTTTCAACTACAGATAACTTATTTCGTAATGCCGATATAACCACACGGCCTTTGGCACAAATGTACTTCATCTAACCACTCGACTAAAGAACCTGGAACGTGAGCAACTTAGAGCATTTGCTCTAAGGTGAGCAATACTCCCATAGACAAAATTACTAAAAATAAAAACGAACGGAAGTGCGCCTGGACATTTTGTGGTTTAATTTCAATGTATCTTTTGGGCTTTCGGTCAGTCGGGCATTTTCATTTTTCGGTCAGTTTATTTTTAGGACATTGTCACGTGAGTGGTTAAGAGTGTCAATAATAGTAGGTAATTACAAACGAAACAGAGGTAAATATTGTTGCGGGCACCCGACGACACTGTGGGTGCGCCCCTCAGGTATTCTGTGCTGTGGTAGCCACAACGTAACGACATCGCAACTACTAGCGGCAACGCAACCTCATCGAAATTTTGTACTTTACCACGACGCAACTGCAAAAAGCTGCAGCGACACTATTCACACCGATTCACACGTAACCACTGCCCACATTTTGTCACTGCGATTTGTGGTGTGATTGCGGTACGTTTGATCGGGTCCATAAAGATGTTTTTTAAGTAACGATAAAAATGCTATTTATATCTTCGATGCTTTAATTTTTTTCAGTTATAGTGTAAATACATGCAATGTCGTCAAAAAATCCCTTGCTTACATTAGATAGACATAAATATCAATGCTTGCTTATCTTTTTATAGCCCGTGTGAAAGCCACAGTATTTTTTGGAAGAAGCATTGCATGACTTGATTAAACATTCCTTAGTTCCTTTTCTTTATTATTTTTTTTTTTTATTTGTGCACAAAAACCAAACAATACTATTTAGTGACAGGATTTAGTTGTACAGCAGAGACAGTCTATGAATGAACGTTTGACTTCTAAACTAGGCAAGAAGCCTGTGTCTTAGAAGCCATTTGTTCCCCGAAGAGCGATGATATACATACAAGGATATCGTGCAAGTACTTTTAATTTTCTTTGTACAAATAGGTAACTGAATATTTTGCTAACTATTTCTGAACTATTTTCCAATATTAATTAAGAACTCATTCTAAACAGACTTTCAGTTTCGTCATATGTCAACTCCTGCAACCACTTAGTAAGTATACTTTTTACTTCATATTTTGGACATTTATAAATGGATAAAGCCTTATTGACTTTATTGTACAGTCGAGAGCTTGAAGCGAAGAATTGGCGACTAGCGAAAGCGGTTCGACACTTGACAGTTTCGCAGACAGGAAAACCTTTGCGTCTTAATAGAAGTTTTGGCGCTAGAGGTAACATGGAGTGTCTACGCAGCACAGCACGGAGTATAAACAGCTGCCTGACTGTCAGAACTCGAGCTTCGGAATAGAGTTTCGTTGTGGGGAAGTCCCTACGTTTAAAATGCATTACCTTGAGGATAGCCCTTTGAGCTCGTTCCACGGAAAGTAAAAAGGTCTTATACGTTCCACCCCAAGCAGAGATGCAGTATGTGATGATTGATTGGCAAAGACTCTGATACACTAGTAGCGCAGTTTCTGGATCAGCGGAATGCCTCAGCTCTTTGAATACGTATATTACTTTCCTGATACGCGCGCACAGTCTTTCAGTATGAGGTTGCCAGGTTAGCTTATAGTCAATGTAGACTCCAAGATATTTTATGTCTGGTACCAAGGCTATGTGTGCACAGTTGCAGTCATTGTTACCATAGGCACGTGTGAGCTTTAACTAAACCTGAATCTTAGGGTGGCGAAGTGGTATTTGGTAGAGAGAAGCGAATAATTTTGGTTTTCGCTAGATTTAGTGTCAGAATATTTTCTGAAAGCCATTCCATTACTAAGCGAAGAGCGTATTCCGCTCTTTGTTTCGCCTTTGTCCAGTCATTGTCATAGATTATTAATGCTGTGTCATCGGCATATGTAAAAATCTCACAGTTTGGAACCTGGGCCTGACACAAATCGTTAATATATAGAAGAAAGAGCGTAGGCCCAAGGATGCTTCCCTGTGGAACACCGAAATTGATTTTCAGTACAAAATACAAAAATACAAAAAAATACAAAAATATTTATTTTCAACTTAAAGATTGTGTCATACATAAATTAAGGCAGCCCCAGTAAGTTACAAAAGTACTTGTGTCGGAGCTGTCTCGCTTTTCCCATAAGTGGTAACTTAACAATGTTGAGGCGTAAAAGGTTTTTTAAAAAAGAAAAGTAAAAATAAAATAAAACATTAATTTAGCAGCTCTCCGTGTGTGTTTGTGTGTGTGTGTAAGTGTGTGAGTGTTGAGGGTATGTGTGTGTGTGTGTGGGTGTGGGGGTGTATACGAGTGTGAGTGTACCCATTTATTTATTTATTTATTATTATTATTTATTTATTTTTATTTTATTTTTTTCAGCTTATCCTGGTCAGAATATTTTCTGTTTCGTCATATGTTAGGGATCTCAACCATTCAATTATTGTTTTTTTACAATCGTATAACAGCAGGGGATATATATCTAATTTACGGTTCAGTTTATTATAGATGTAGGTGGATTGTGTAACATATTGACGTCTAGCAAAGGCAGTTCGAATCCCTGGGGAGTAGGCCACTATATCCTTGCGCCTTCTGCTTTGAGATGCTAAATCAAAAGGAAGGCACTTATGCAGGGTTAAGGACACCTAAAGAATATAAAGTTTTCTAATTGAAAGCAAGTTGCTAACTCTATAGAGGTCAGTTGTAGGGTACCTAAATGGTTTGAAGTACATCACCTTTATAAGTGATCGCTGAGGTCTTTCCAGATCAAGAAATTTAATTTTGGTAGCTCCACCTCAAATTGGAATGCAGTAAGTTATCACAGATTGCGCCAGAGCTATATAGATCTTGTTTATAAGTTGCGCGGACATAACATGTCGCAATGTTTTAAACACCCAAATGAGCTTCCTGATCCTTTTCATAAGAATCTCGATGTGAGGGTGCCATGACAGTCTTTGATCAACAATTATGCCCAAATATTTTGTGGAGCTGACTTGTTGTATGGTTTGACAGGTACAATTATGGTTACGAACTGCATTATTTTGGCAAACATGAATCGCAATGCCAAAATCAGGTCCGGGCTGTGACCTCTGGTCTGGGGAAAAGCAGATGAAATTAGTTTTGGTGGTATTAAGGGTTAATAGGTTTGCTTTAAGCCAGCCAGCTATCTCAGTCAGACCCTCTTCAGCGACAGCTTTTACATGTTGCCATGACGTTCCTGAGAAAACCACCGCGGTGTCGTCTGCGTATGAGAAAATTTGCCCTCCATTGATCTGCATATTGCATAAGCTGTTAATATAAATCAAAAAGAGCGGCGGACCCAAGACACTCCCCTGTGGGACTCCGTAGTAGACTTCCTCCTCAGCACTGCATAAGCTATTTAGTTTAACCATTTGCTGCCTATCCATAAGATAACTTTCAAAAAGGGAGAGAGCCACACCTCTTATACCTATGCTTTCTAACCTGTGCAGAAGGATCGGGACGGAAACGGTATCAAACGCTTTCTTAAGATCTAAGAACACTGTTAAGCATTTATGACCCTTATCCACTTTATTAACAATGTCAGATGTCAAAGCCGTAACAGCGTCCTGAGTTGAACGTCCTCTTCTAAACCCATACTGTGCATTTGATAGAATATTGTATTTTTCTAAGTAGTTAATTAGTCTCTTATTTATTATTTTTTCTAAAATTTTAGAAATTGATGACAGCACAGATATGGGGCGATAATTGTTAACATCATTAACATCCCCGCCGTTGTGCACAGGAGTGACCACGGAACGCTTTAAATCTTTCGGGAAAATTCCCGTTTTAAAACATAAATTAGCTAGCTGGCTTATCAGGGGAACCACAAAATCTCTGGACATTTTTAAATATTTTGTCGGTATGCCGTCCCAACCTGATGCACTTTCAGAGTCAAGACTCATTAGAATACTATCCACTTCCAGTGGATCAGTCTCCAACAATACGAAAGAGGAAGCCCAGGAGTTACTACAGGAGCTGTTCACTACCGGCATCCCAGTCTGAGTAACGATACTTTCGGCTAAAGATTTACCCACGGTGATAAAGAACAAGTTGACTCTATTTAGTGAGTTTAGAGGATGTGCGGTAATATTAAGAAGGTGGGTATTTGAAGTTTTAGGGCTTTTAAACTGTGTGATTTCATTTATTGTTGACCAAAGGTGTCTCGGACTTTTGGTTGAATCTTCTATTTGTTTTCTATAGTATTGTCTTTTTATCTTTTTCATCAAGTTGGAACAAAAGTTACGGAAGCGTTTGTAAGTTATTATTAAAATTACGTTAAAGGGTTCTAATCTAGATTGCTGCTGCATTTTGTTTCTAAGCCTTATGCAACGTAGTGCTCCCGTGGTAATCCAGGGCTTTAAAGTTGTTTTACCACAAGAAACGGATTTAATTTTTGAGTTACATAGAAGGGACGACCTGATTACCTCCACCAGTTTAGTAGCAAAGCTATCAGGGAGCGTATAGTTATCAAAAATTGATATATCTATACTACTAAGGCATTTGTAAGCATTCTCAAAATCTATGACGGTTGTGGTTTTTGAACAAGTTCTTTGTGCTTTCTTTGAGCTAGTTATATGTAGGAAAACCATAGCATGATCCGTGATTGTTGTATTAAGCACTGCCACAAAGGCAGAGGTTTTAGTTTTATCAAGCTTCAGAAAGGCATGATCAAGGCAATTCTGCTCTCTAGTGGGTAGGCAATGTCCTGGAAGGAGACCGTGAACAGATAGCATGTTCAGGTAATTTAGCCTATTTGATCTTTGTTGTGATATTTCTGTGGATTTATGCAACAAATTAATATTAATGTCACCCATGATAATAATATTTTTGTGCGAACTACAAGATTCAAGATGATTGTTTAATGAGCTAATGAAGTTGTCAGCACAAGCAATAGAGGGGGAACGGTATATACCTATAATAGTAAAATTAGACACGGTGATTTTAAGAGCGGAAGCATGTGTTACAGGTAGTTCCGTTACCAGGGCCAAATGTTTGTTTCTTATATAGGCTACCACGCCGTCGTTTTGGTTAAGCTGGATTGAGGTAAAATAAGACGTGTAGTTACATAGTATTGGTATTTGTTTATTACTATTTAGTCTACACTCCGTGAGAATAAGAACATCCACGTCGAACTTCATAAGAGCCAAATTCATCTGCAAGTCGTCAAACTTACCGTAAATACTCCTCATATTCTGAGTCACTACCGTCAGGTAAGTATTTTCGAGTTTTAAAGACGCGAAAATATGTTCGATATTAACTAAAGCCGAGTTTGCAATTTCAGTCTGGTCTAATTCATCAAGTGTATTTAAGTTACTATCCATTTTGTTTTAAGAAGTCTAAAAGACCTAACTCACAGTGTATGTCTAAGAATAGAGACTGAGGAGAATAAACATTAATTAGAATTTTTAGATAAATGTACAGTTGAAGTTTTAGTTCCAAGAGGGGTACAAATGATGTATGAGTGAATCTGTGATGTAAGCTAGAGATAGTTGTAATTTCGATGTTGGTTATGTGTTGCGTGAATGTGTATGAAGTGGGTTTTTTTAGTGTTGATATTAGGTGAGCATGCTTTCCAATAAAAACGTCTATATGAAAGTTATATCTGAGGGATTTTAACAAACCATAGATATTATAACATAAAACAAACAAAATAAAAGCCAGTAATAATAAAGCCAGCAAAAGTAAATAAACAAAAGGAATCTCTAGAATTAGTCATGCACTTTGAAGCAAGCTATGCACCTGTGATTCGCTCTTCACGAGGATAACCTTAGCATCCTCGTCCTTTTTTACAAAAACTCGACCAAAAGCAGTCCAGCAGAATTTATACTGCTTTGATTTAGCTAAGTCCCGGGCTAAGAAAAATAGGCGGGCGTTCTTGGGAGTATGTTGTTCTGAAACGAACACAGGAACGTCCCCATTACTAGCGATAGCAAGGTGCTTCGCTTGAAGTTTCGTCTTGTTTTTTATGTTGTACGACTTAGTGCTTTTCAGTAAATCCTGTTTAAGAATTGCAGAGTCCAGTTCCACTACTATAGGGGGGCTATTCACCCCTTCCTTCCTCCCCTGCGATCTAAAGATGTCCTTGATGTCTCGCTTATCCATATCAACATTAATATTCCTGGCCAGACTAAGTACCATATTTATTAAATCCTCTCTGGTTTCCTGGTTTTTCCGGGGGACATTCTTTATTTCAATATTATTCTTGCGCGAGCATCGTTGCAAGTCCTCAATTCGATCCTCCAACACAGTAATATAATCTTTGTCTTTCTTCGCCTGTGTTTCTAACTGGGTTATCTTTTTTTGAAACTCTTCATTTTGTTTAGTCAAAAATGCGACAGATGTTTCTATGCTACAATTTAACAAATTTGAATCTCCTTAAGGTTGGCAACGATGTTTTTTAATTCGGTTTGCTGGGTTTTCATGAAGGACTGGAACAGCTCAGTGGGTCACTTATTATAGAGTTGATCTTCACACATTGAGCACGATTATAGAGGTAGTCTCTGAAAATGTTTAACGTCGAGCCACGCACTCCAACGTTTCGAGACAAGGGAGGGAATAGATACCGTGTCGAATGCTTTGGACAGATCGAGGAAGATGCCGTAGCACTTCATCTTTCTATCCAATTTATCAACCAGACTTTTGGTAACATCAATCACAGCATCCTCTGTTGATATTCCAGACCTAAATCCATACTGGTTACTCGCAATAAGTTTATGGTTATTTAGAAAATTTACCAGGCAGTTGTTGAGAATTCGTTCCAGAATCTTCGACAGAGAGCTCAACACGGAAATGGGACGGTAGTTATTGACACTAGCCTTGTCTCCACCTTTAAAGACGGGATGCACTACAGCTTTTTTAAAAGCGTCAGGAAAAATCCCAGTCTCAATGGCTCGGTTGCAGATGTGCGTAATGGGCACTGCCAGGGTAGAGCTAGACTGTTGAAGTACCTTCGCTGGAATATTATCATAACCAGTAGCACAATTGCTACGTAAGCTGTCGACAAGTCTTTTTACATGAGCTTCGTCCACCGGTAATATTACGAGTGAATTACAGCAAGGGGAGCGCACTGTTTTCTCATTTCCGAGTATAGGTCTTGTAGGAGGAGTTACGTTTGAGGCCAGAGATTGTCCAATGTTGACGAAGTAACTATTTACATTATTAACAGATTTTTTTGGGTCAGCATCAAGTTGCAGCAGCTCTTTTGGGGACTGTTTTTGTGAACAGGAGTTGGTTATTTCTTTTATAGCCTTCCAAGTAGCTTTTGGATTATTTTTTGCTTTTTCCATTTTATTTTTGTCATGTGCATGTTTAAGTTTTTTGAGTAGCGAGTTAAGAAAATTGCGATAACGTGTGTAGGTGACTTTAAGGGTATCATTGTTAGGGTTACTGGTCGCTTCTTTATGAATCATATCCCGGTTTCTTATGCAACGAACTAAACCTCGCGTCATCCATGGTTTTATTACACAGACTTTCCTTTTTACTTTTATGTACTGAGAATGTTTTGTGATAATATCTTGGACCATGATAATTAATAATTCAGCAGCAAGACTCGGATCGGGCTCCTCCAAAATCAAGTGGAAATCAGTACTGTCTACTTAATTTTTTATCGCAGCATAATTGTATCGATACGATGTATTGGGACTGTGTTTCGTTATTCCTTTGGTGTTTAGGCATAATATAACGGGAAGGTGATCAGTGATATGTGACTCAAGTACAATGACGCATGCTGTTCCCTTGGTTTTCAATAGAACATGGTCCAAACAGTTTCCCGATCTCGTTGGTAGCATATGAGCAGGAACAAGTCCTAGTGTCGCAGTGAGAGTAAGATAATCATTTGCGTGACTGTCATTGTTTGACGGTTTAATGTCTATATTCATGTCTCCAATAAGAACTACATTCCCACAATGTTTCAGAGTGTCTACAAGACTATTTAGACCACTGTAAAATTGGTCCAAGTTATGATATGATGGAGAGCGGTATATACATATGATAGCAGTATCTCCTACAGTACAAAACAAGGCAGTTTGCATCAAGAAACGGGGGTTCATGTATTTCACTTTTGATGGAAGCTTTAAAGTAAATTACAACTCCATCATTTTGCAACCTATTGTCAACAGTGGCATAGCAATTGTAACCCTGCAAAACCGGTAAAGGCCCAGATACTTTGAGCCAGCACTCAGTGAAAACAATGATATCGAAATTAGTTTTGGTAGTAGCTAACATCACAATGAACTGGTCAAAATTTTTACTTATACTTCTTATATTTATATGAATAACTTTAAGATTATCATTAGGGTGAATAATAAGATCACCACAAAGGTCAGGTGAGCACTTATGAACGCTAGCCAAGGAGAAATTATCGATATCGTTAGATACACTATTTAATACCGCCATTTCTAATCAAGTGCGCAAAAACCTTTGTTTCAGACAATTTAAGCCTTTCTATGTAAGTACAGGTGCAGCACATAGACTATACTTTTTATAAATAAGGCTGTCGATATAAAATCAAGGAATGACACGAACTTGGGTACTATACACAAAATTATGCAGCTATGAACACAAGACTGTAGTAGGTTGAGGAAGTTGATCATATGACTACTGATGAGAATGAGCATTTTGAAAAACAATACTTGTGTATATACGGTACAGTAATGAAGTAAATAAAATTGGTGTGGAGTCAACAAAATTAGAGTAAATAGCGTTATTACAACCGAAACCGGATTAGACAAGATCAGAAACAGATAGACGTTACAAAATTGACATAAACCACAGTTTGCATGCAAATCAATATTTAAAAAATAAAAGAAAGTAATAAAAAGGAAGACTAGTAAAACATTGAGATTACGAAGTCATGGTTTTTTAACTAAAGCTAACAGACATTTCCCTGATTTGATTTCAATAGGTTTCTCATTGGGATTTGTCCATAGGAGAATTCTTCCATACGAGTTCCAGCAGGAGAAATTATTAGATTTCGCAAATACCCGGGTATCGTAGAACAGTTTCTTCTTTGTCGGTGTCAAGTGCTCATCAACATAAATTGGTTTCTTTTGCCCAGGTACTACAATAGACAGTGTGTTGAGTTTATCAGTCACTGGACGCTCCTTATTATATCGTCGTGCTTTCGACAGAAAAGTGTTCCTTTTTGAAACTGAAATAAATTCGGCGACAATCGGTCGAGGGGTACCGGACATTCCAGGAAGACGATAAATGTCACGAAGGTTCGACTCCAGGATCTCAACGTCAACAACTTTTCCCACAGCTGACACCATAGCTATCAGATCCTCCGTGCTCTCTTTAGGTTTTAGCGGAATGTTTCTGAGTTCAATTGTTGCAGGGCGCGCTTGAAGCTGTAAGTCTAGGTGTGCGTCCACAGTGAATGCGCGGTGGCTGCGGCCTGTGGCGGGCGCGACAAGCGCTGCGGTACGGTGGCCACATTGACGCGCGAGCTGTTGTAGCGTTAGGACGTGATTCAGGGGTAACAGACCATGGACGAGGATACTAGACAGTCCGATCCTGAGATGGGAGGTGTTGAGCACTCGAGATGGTGTGCACGAAATAAATAAAAACAGAGAAATAAGTGGTGAATATTTTAACTTATTTATACGAAGAATTGAAATTATACCCTAGAAAAATTTTTAAGTACACTCGAATGTCCGTGTCAACATTTGACTACATCCTAAGTAAAATGTCACCTAAACTCATCAAAAATGATACAAACATTTTAATGCAAACGCCCTAACGCCGAGCGACAAGATCGAACTGGTTTGTTACCCCCGCCGGTCGCGCATTGGATCGCTCGCTGACTAGGCCCGTAGATAATAATAATGTACTCTGTGGCCCGTAGTGTGGCCAGAACGCGCGGACAGGAACGTTTGAAAAATACGCGCGCTAACTCGCTCAGGCCCGTCGCGCTAGGCTCCCGCCTTAGTCAGTGCACTATGGACACAAAGGCGCGTTTCATATGTTTGATACTTCGCGCCCGTCGTCGCAACCGCGCTACGTTGTTCTAGGTCCTTAAGGCGGTCATTGCACTCCCTTTCGTTGTCCCTTCCCTGATTCTCCATTCCAGCCAATTTATTCTTTATTTCTTCAAAGCTTGCATTCATAAACTCCATACCACGGTCTATCTCAGAGTGCGATTCTCGAATTTGTGAGCACTGTACTTTCAGGTCATTTAAGTGAGTCCCGTTAAAACCGCATCATGTTCAGTTTTCCAGTTTGCCAGACGGTCATCATTCTCAGTTTTCCATGAGTTTAACATTAGCCTGATTTCATCTTTAAAGTCTTCAAAGGTAGGTACGCGTAAAGTGGTTCATTTCACAGCTGTTAGGTGAATCATTAATGCGCTGGCGCTTGTTGCTCATAACATTGATATTTTTGCCACTATTACTTGCCTGCTTACCCCCCTCGTCTGCGGTGGCTGAGAGATTGGATTCGAATAAAGATTGGCCCGTGCGAAGCTTCGAAGGTGGGGTAATAAGTAGACAATTCATTTTGTGAAGCTATATACTAGTAATGTTTTATGTTCAACTCTCAGTGAAGTTATTCAATGACGAATAATTACCGAGATCGTATTAAATCAAATACAAAATCTTCCAAAATAATTTGTCGAAAGGCGGATTCGAACCAGGAACACTTTGCACCCCATTCGAATGCCGGGGCCGCTAAACCAAACTCGCTTTGATCAGTTGTGTCGAAGTTAGAGTTCTTTAGTAACGGGTTACGGCAAAGAGTTGTGGTGGGGTGACCTTTCCAGTAACTCAATGTCACGATGCTAATTGACAAACACTTACACCCACATTGTCACAATGAGGGATTTTCTTTTTCTTTTTTTTTAACGCTTCCCTAGTAGCTGGATAGATGGCGCTGAACTTGGTAAGTTACTGCAAGGAACGGAAGCCACATAATTTTTTTATTAATTCACTTGGATGTAATTTTGAGATCGTAAAACGAAAGCAAACGAAACTGTCACTCAACGAGCGTATATGACGTGACGCAATGTTTTTTTTTCCAAGCGTTTTGACTTTGGCATCTAGTAACGTAGTCAGTTCAACGCCATCTTCAGGGTTCTTGGAAACTATGTTTTTTTTTTTAATACTGAAAAGTAAAACCTCTCATTAAGTTTTTTAGTTTTTTTTTGCTTGTTAAACACACTTAGCACTTGTAGTCTTTAACAGTTAAACTGTTGATAGTGAAACATATAACTTGCAATATTACACAGTAATTTTATGCGGTTTAACCGTATCAATTATAATTATTACTTACAACCTCACAACGACGTGCTTACA